>VACF01000113.1:0-74871 GCA_006891605.1 Pleurozium schreberi
GCAAGAAAGGTCTACCCCTACAATTAGTCTTGGAGGCCAAATTTAAAAATGGAAAAGAAGTGTGTGCTGCACATTATGTGAAAAAATCGGACATATAAGTTTTAGATGTAAACTAGCCCAACTATAAAAAAACATTTGAAGAATTTCTAAAAAATTATAGGGTATTAGAAATATGCTAATAATAGTTTTTTATGCAAAAATAGGGTCAACTTAAATACAACAATCAAGGTAAATAGCCCTACATCAAATACATTAGCACCTGTTCTAAACTTCTAATGACACACTTCAATATTTCAAAAGGCTTCATACACTCCAAAGAACATCGGGATTGCTACAAAGCCTTTTGCAAGGCTTGGAGGTATGTTTGATATTTCATGTGATAATAATAATAATAATTTTATTTATGTTTTAATTACTTCATGTGTTCTTTCAATGTCTTGTGCATTTTTTATTTTTTGTTTTTATTTATTTATTTATTTGAATCAAATGAAATTTCCTTTTTGGTGCCTTTGTTTGTGACAGAAAGAGGAGGTGACTTCTATCAAGCTTCAATTATGGGGGATTAAGTTATGTAGCACCAAGAGCAACAAGAAGTTTTGATAAACCCTCTGCCAAGGGCAAAGGTCTCCGTGCCTGCATCACTGGCGGTACTCCATCTGTCTCCAAAGCAAGTATAACAAAAAGGAGCCTTGATAGCACAACCATGCGGCCTAGTTGGTCCTGTCCATGTTTCCCATCTATTCTCCRATTCCAGTCAAAATGCCGGAGTTACTTGAAAAAGCCAAAATGCACTTGGATCTGGCAAGTGATTAGAAGTCTTGAAAATTGAGGTAGAGGGCATATACTTTCTGCGCCACTGCAAGTAGTTTCAAAATTCGTAGGAGTGAAGTTTGGAAGAACAGTTACAACGCTGTGAAGAGATCTTTAGTTCCAAGAGCCCCTTTTTTTATCACTACATACAAATTCCTTGTGTAATTTCAAAGGAGGAGAGTGTAGAATACTATAAGTGATAGTATACAACCCCAGTCCATTTAAAGATTGGTGCCGATATACATTTATCAAAGTTGTGTGGGTACAGCACTTGCTAATAAGTCCAGCCAAATGCATGCATCGATGTTAGTAACATGGTCCGCCCAAAAGATGGTATCAGGTTCTAATGGGTTTAGTTTTCTCTTCAAAGTATAAAAAAAGAACAAAAACAAAGAGGAGGAAGAGTCGGAGTGCCAAATTTGCCGTGGAAGCGTGCTTGTAGTAGCCAGCGCCAAAAAAAAAACAATTCCAATCCGAATTGCCATGTGTGATCAAGTAGGAAGTCCAACTAACGCCAGAAGCCAAGCCTAATTAACACCCGCATTGTGCCCATAAAAAACTTGATAGACTCAGGAAGTCCTTACACACAATACACAACTTAACACAATTTTTCAACGCAAGAACTCGGAGAGTGAACTATGCGAAGATGTCCCGATACATCTCGTGATTGAGACAGTAGTAGTATAGAGGACCCGTCTTGCAACTAGGCATTGTGTACGGTATACAAGGCAACGAAGTCCTATAAGTATAGAGGATCCTAGTGCATTTTCATACAAATTTCAATAGTCCCTAAATGCAACAGCTTGCAYAGCCAGGCGGCTRCTGCAACCTTAYCGCAAACTCAATTGACAAGGAATGCTAAAAACTAACAAAACTGTGAAGCTTGAATAGAGTTCAAGGGTCAAAAGGAAGGTGGTGAGTTTGGTTAGAGAATTATTTGCTTGACTCGTGGGTCAAGGGTATGCAAGGGMGTGACAKGGGAGGGYATGTGCTGTGCAATGGGTGCAGAGCTTGCTYYTGCCACCATTCTCATAATCCTCTCATCCAAASRCTCCTGTCGCCTCCTCGCATTCTTGAAAATCCACGTACAAAGTCGATCACTGGCACCTTCCTCAGAAGACTCATTTCTTCCAACTTCACATACAACCAGAGGACGCCCTCTTCTAGATTGAATCCACTGTCTACCGCTACGATTCTTTCCAACAAGAGATGGGTAATTGTCTCTTCCAGCTTCACATACAACTAGGGGACACCCTCTTCTAGATTGAATCCATTGTTTACCGCTGGGATTTTTTCCAAACAGAAATGGGTAATTGTTGAACCTTGAGAACGGGGGTTTGGCAATTAAGGAGCTAATTAAAGTCCAAGATTTCAACCCTAAACCTAGACCAYACATTCCCCCGATCAACCAATTGTTGACAGGCCAGGGTTTTTTCTGAAATCGAATATCAACAGGAAGTCCGGACAAAGGCGTCACGACCAACATCGCGGCTACCGTTACTGTAACGTGGGCAACATGAATAGAAACATGAGGAGTGGAATCCTAAATCCTAGGTGCACATGTGGTTTTAATATATCCGGATGAATTCGTAAATTCTTCAACGTCTGTCACTATCTACGGTTTAAGTGCATCCCAGCCTAGACAATGCATATAATTGAAATGACTAAAATTACTTGCTTCAGGTTTCTAAAAAAGTAACTTCTCCTAAAATTTTGAGATGTTAATCCATAAAGGACCAATCAACAACTTTTGGATTGATATTGACACTTTTTCATTGATAGCCAAAGTTTTAGAATGAATTTGGATATGGACAAAAGGGGACGGGTGTGGAGAATTGTAAATTGAATGCATCGGAGAAAAATGAAGACAATTTGTGCTAACATGCGTTTAGGGATTGAAAAAACTAATGAAATTTGGGCTGAAAATACAAAAATCTCCAGATTAGGGAGCCATGAATTGCCACAAAATTTATTGTGGAGGCTCATTCACTCATGCCAATTCCATCATCATGGTCAAATCTCCGGAAAGCATAACAATTTGGTATTTTTTTTCATGTTTAGTTAGAAACTAGAGAATGTCTTGCCTGCCCCCCAAATCAACCACGGTCCTTAATGGGTTAAAGAGAACACAAGCCAATCTTCAAAAAAATTGATGGATAAAAAGAACTCACTTTTGTGTGCTTAGGATGTGTTTGCATTCATTCACTGTTCAAAATTTGAACGTGAGCAGGGTCCCACAGGGGCTAAGGTAGAACCACCCATTGAAACTGTGAATTCAAGCTTGCTCATGAACCGTCGGCCATTGTACAATGAATTAATCTCAGGTGCATTGACATTGTAGAAGGATTCCAACCTCCCTATTCAAGAATGTTGTGTAATACGTGCTGTAGTTTTATTCCTGAATGCGCAGCTTGAAAAGAATTTGTAGCTCCAAACCTAAAATTTACAGGAAGTAAGCTTAATTAAGGTTTGATGGAGACGCTTCGAAAGTTCTTAATACCCTGGAGCTGTTCCTGAAGAAGGATCTAGATTCTTTTTGGACACAATAATCTTGGAGTCCTTGCAAGCCATGTTCTCAATTGTTTAGAATTTTCCTAGCTTAGAATGTTTCTTTCAATTTGAGTCTACAGTGGAGGTGGTGACTGGTCCCAGTTGCTAAGAATGTTATATTCCAGTACTTTATTGTCAGTGATTGTCGCGTGGAGATTCTTGCGCCTATGGTCTTGAGAATTTGCTAGGGTGTACGACTGGTCTCGAGTTGAAACAACTTTAGAATGGCTTGGAAACATGCTACGAATTCAGCGTCCTGGGAACAAGATTCGGTGCCCTTGATAGCTACTCTTGGGAACCGAGTGCATGGTCCTCGCCCCAACACTTGAAGACCAATTCTGATGACCAGAAAAGATACTCCATAGTTGTTCCCTTGAATGGCTCAAATTCTTAAACTGGACATAAAAAGCCTTGGTGATGTCATTTGAAACCTTAGCCAACGAATTTCAATTCGGCCCTGTGGTCTCCACACTATAAATATGTAATGACTTATTACAAGCCCATCATTCCTAGATTTTCAACAAGCCGCTATCAATCACAAGATGTGACGCAGAAATGAGCAGGAAATCTCAGAAAAACGAATAGCGTGAAGTTTATCATATTTGCCGTGCATCCTCAATTTGTACTGCAATTGCGTGTTGTGATCTCAGTGCATACGGCAGCTGCTCACTAGAAGCACATATCCACCAGCGGAGCACGAAGTCTCAATTTGAAAATATTGAATGTAAGCTCTGGTTATCCGTGTCTTCTTCCACCGAGTACTAGTCTAAATTAAAATGATCAAAACCCTAATTTTCCGCTATCAAACACAAACGAAGGGAACCAGAAGTACAGTACTGGAACAGCAATCAGAGAACCCTAAACCCTAATCCATCCTGGAAATAGACTTAGCTATGCAGAGAGAGCAGGTTATGTCTGAAGATAAGTGACATAGTACTGTAATACCTCTGAATTGCAGGGAGAATCCTGCACAGTAAGTTCCAAATTTGGACTCCAAAGTACGCACAAAGAGTGCCAGTCCTGACACAGACAATGGTCACGGATACATTAATCTGCTTCCTCAAAGGACGTACGTATCATCGTGCAGTCCAGAAAAAATCAGCTTGCGCATGGGCACTTTTTTTGTCTTGAAAGACSCAAGAGCTCCGTGCCCCACACTTTCACTGTAGTACCAGTGCTGCGCTTTTTCCAGTGACTCAGCATATCGTGGAAGTCTTGGAACTRGGGTCATGAAGATGCGCTTCTCCAGTATTTTAGTCATTCTTSAGTTTGTCATGAATCTGGACTCGTTTGCGACTGTAGTTCCTAGYTGCTTGCAACTCATCAAGAGCTCTGGTACGAGTTGATCTTGTTCGCAGAAGGATCATAAACGGTAGCTGCGCTTGTTGTTCATCGCGAAATTCGTTGAAGTAACTTGTCTTTATCTCTTAGACACTCTTAGCCTACACACTCTTCCGAATTTGAAGCGTCTGGTACCGAAGGTTTGATGACTTTGATCGCATCTTGTTCTTGTCTGTTTAATGTGATTACATCGTGGGTTCCGCTTCCGCGATGCTTCCAAGGAGGAGAACTGGACTAGCATCTGCTGCTTTGCAATTCTTTGAGTAGCCCTTTCTTAGTGGATCTACAGCACGGATTTCTCTATCGAAAGATCATTCTATTCCTGCGCTTCGAGTGATACCCTACTTCGTAGATGAGTGTAACTTGCGACACTCACTCTCTGATGTTACGTGGACTGCAGATGATTTAAGAATTCTYTACATTAGTTCCTGTTGTCCTGCTTGATCTCTGTGCAATTAGACCTATGGGGTCGTACTTTTGTGTGAAATTATAGGGTCAGGGTCGTCGCATCCTTTACTGAAGTCTCATGATTAGCAGAATGGGCTTGCGCTGCCTCCTGATTGTGCGCATGTGCAACTGGGTGTGTGCATTCATGGGTATAGGCATTTACAGGAGATGGGACCCCTTCAGCAGCAGCAACCGCTTGCCSCGGGGGAATTSGGTGGCCATKTTACTGGACTTAACGTCGAGCCTGACGCCATATCCACACCGAAGAYGAATGATTTCCATACGGCTTTTGATTCAAAGAATGACGGGTAAGATTCATCTTCAATTCAGTCCCAAGTTGATGCACTGGTTTTGCTACCCGTGAAGGAGCGAGACCTCTTTTTTTGTTAGTGGTTTTCGTTAGGTCCTACAAGGACTTCTTTTTGCCCAATTTTGTTTAGTTTTGACCAAAAAATGCAATTTTCTGGTTAGATATAAAAGTTTGCTCCACCTGAATTATGTTCATCACAATATGATTGGTCAAATTCGTCAAGTTAGAACCATGAAGCCTTCGTTTGAACACAATTGCTCACTGTTGTGATCTTAATTATTTAGTAGGATGTTGGCGCTTCTAATTTTGTTGATTTAAACAGAGAACGANTTACTGGACTTAACGTCGAGCCTGACGCCATATCCACACCGAAGACGAATGATTTCCATACGGCTTTTGATTCAAAGAATGACGGGTAAGATTCATCTTCAATTCAGTCCCAAGTTGATGCACTGGTTTTGCTACCCGTGAAGGAGCGAGACCTCTTTTTTTGTTAGTGGTTTTCGTTAGGTCCTACAAGGACTTCTTTTTGCCCAATTTTGTTTAGTTTTGACCAAAAAATGCAATTTTCTGGTTAGATATAAAAGTTTGCTCCACCTGAATTATGTTCATCACAATATGATTGGTCAAATTCGTCAAGTTAGAACCATGAAGCCTTCGTTTGAACACAATTGCTCACTGTTGTGATCTTAATTATTTAGTAGGATGTTGGCGCTTCTAATTTTGTTGATTTAAACAGAGAACGAAGTAAGTTTATCTTTCTTTCGAGTTTATTTTTTCTCATGTGGCAATGTAACCAAGAAACTTGAAGGTTCTTGACTTGTTTGAGTTCAGGAGTAAATTCGAAGGGCATTCAATGCTGGCACCGTTCACATCCGGGTACCAACAGATGGAGGAGCAGCCTCTTATYATTGAAAAGGGCGAGGTACTACATATCTCCCTGTTGTACCAAACTACTGGATTCAGTTTTGTGCGTATRATAATMAAAACACGGGAATAACTKAACATTTGTTGTGTTGTAGGGCGTCTATGTSTGGGATCTCCAGGGCAAAAAGTACTTGGATGCTTTGGCGGGCCTTTGGTGTACCTCCCTCGGTACATATTCACACTCAACCCACATAGATACTGTTTTCCTTAACCAATTCCCAGTGATTGCTCCAGTTCTGATGCTGCAGAATGCACCAGAATGATTGAATTTGAGCATCTCTGTCTGTTTTTTTTTAAAAGGATTTAGCGAGGAACGGCTGATGAATGCGGCATGGAACCAGATGACCAAGCTGCCCTTCTACCATTCCTTCTGGAACCGCACTTCACAGCCGCCATTGGTATACCCTCAATCTCATTCTGTGTTGAGACTGAAGATCTTTTACTGTTGCTGTCATTCTTCGCCGTGATGGAATGTTGAGGTCTTATTGACAATACAATGTTTCAATCAGGATTTGGCGAAGGAGCTAGTTGATATATTCAAGCCTGTCAAGATGGGCAAAGTGTTCTTCTCTACTACTGGCTCCGAGGCCAATGATACCCAGGTAATGAAATCATTGTACCCCCGGGTTTGAGCCTCATGTGTTTTGTGSCAGTTTCGAGTAGGTCACATGGGAATTTTCATTTTGTCCAGTTTCACTAGTTTTTTGACCAATTCATGCAATCTTCTTCACTGATTCTTCTGATATAAAATGTGTCTCCTTCTGAGTGATATTTTTGCGCACTTTGATCAATCGAATTGTTCATATTAAAATTATGAATTCTTGGTCCTATAGGGGCGATTCAACACAACGTAGCCATTTGAATCGCCTTGGTATATATTCGTATACTTGGATACTGTATAGARATCTTACTCTCTCACCAAATGATGCGTGGCGCCGTCCTTTGCATSTGKAATACAGTCTGAACACACTGTTGTATCATCTTTGGTATGCACAATTACGGATCACTCTGGCTCAGTTTGCTTACTACCAACGCTGCAGGTGAAATTGGTCTGGTATTACAACAATGCATTAGGGAGAGCAAATAAGAAGAAAATAATTGCGCGTCAAAAATCGTAAGTGCATCACAATGGCAGCCATTTATTTCATCGCATAATCTTTCTTTCTTTCTGCAATCTCTTGTTTTTAGGTAGGTTGTATATATATATATATATATATATATATATTACTCCAACCTCATGCTCCCATGTTCCCAACAGTATATCAAGGGCCTGTTAAGACTTGTGGATCTGGTTTTGTTACAGATATCATGGCTCCACATTGTCTGCTGCTAGCCTTTCAGGGTGCGTTTCACTAACCCTGAGTAGTCGACCTTGTGTAATCATCGGCATTTGAAAGCATCAAGATATTATGCACCCTGAGAAATTTCTTGTGAATAGAGATATCCTTCAATTCCATCTCTAGTTACTTCGACTTCACAGAAATAAGTGTATTTGAAAATTAAGTGGAGTATACCCTTCTCTACTAATTGAACCCTTTATGTTTCATGCTTAAAGAGGTGAAACATAGTTGCACCGTTCGGCTGTAATCAACAAAACTTGTAAATGAGCTCAAGACCTCCCAGGTACATCACATCCTTTAACTTAGCAGTTGTGATATCTCACCTTTCTCCATTGCTGATTGCAAACAAAAAGACAGAGAATCAAACCAAACAAGTAAAAAAACCTTGAATACCGTTCCATTGTATCTGTTGCTTCCCAAAACACATTTTACCATATGACAGGCTGCTAGTCCGGATCAAGAGTTTAGGTGTCCCTGCACCTGTAAACCCACACCCACACCCACCCACCCAAATTAGCAAGCCGGCATATAAAGATAATAGTACTGGTGCTCTTTTTCTTTCGCTGAATTCTCAACTTTCTTGGCTTTGGAATCTGTGCCAGATTTTGGAGATTTCAGCTGCAGCATTGAAGGCTACGGAGACATATGTAGAAGGATTAAGGTCGTAAAGGGGAAGAATCATGGAGCTTATGGAGCTCCAGACACAGGATTAAGGCCTGATTGAAGTCACAGAAATGTTCATCACACAACTCTCCCGTCACAGAAATCCTTACTTGGTCTACTCTTGACGTCTACAAGGAATTCAAGACCATCCCATGCGAATTGACAAATGTGGTACATTTGGCAACACTTACTCACTCTTGGCGAAYCAGATACAAGGAGCACATGAATGCTTGTAGACATCAATGGAGAAGGCATCTGTGTATARCCACTGTATTCTTCTCTAAACGACAGGGTCAGGGTCCTCAGGGACATATTACAGAAATAAGAAGTTCAAACGTTCAAGCTATGTAGGGTAACATGGAGCGTACCTAGACACCAAGCTGGAGAATACGAGATCTCAACAAGGTCCATTCAAGTAGGAATATGCATTACATCACAGATCTAAGGGATAAAAATCAGASTGTACATAGAAGATTGTAATTCATGCAAACAATAGAACATGTGTTCTCCTTTTGGCAGTGTTTACTAAAAACACAACATAAGTAAACGACAAAATTACCGGTGTGTRCCGTCTGCATACTTATCTATATTAAATCAATTTCCATGCCCAATGGGGCACGGCATACATCATCAACAAAGGAAGTTGACTCTTGATACCAAAACTAGGTTTAAATCTAAGAACTTAGTTCTTGAATCCTAAGTGCCTACATTGGGGGCCCGAGTTGCTGTAGGTGCTCCATACGAGTATCTCCATTGCCCACAAGCTTCACAGTTATCCAGCAGATTCAAATTTGCAAGTGTACAAAACTTACAAGTCCATGTCTTGCTTTGTGTTTTCTGTTCAGCAAGGGAGTGTTCTCTAATACTCCCACATGCCACACAAGCAAGCGCAAGTGGCTGCAATCATCAACAGAAAGCAATGTAAGCATTGCAGTTGGTAKTTCAAATCGTACAGGAAAGCAATGGCCCCGTGCAGATATTCACTGAAAGTAGTTTTATTACAGTCAATCTGGTCCAAAGGCTACCACATTCAAGGAAAGGAAAGTAATTGAGCATGTGAAGGAAGATCCGAAGATAATACATGTGTTTTTGACACCTGATCGCACAAGAAGACATTGAGSCAGGCAACTCACCGGGTTGTGTAGTGTGCATGCATTACAAGCCCACTCTCCATTTGGAGAATTGGTATCATCCTCGACAGCTCGTCTACTCAAAGTGCTTTGTACATCACCACGTCCTTTCTTCTGCGCTCTGGCAATGGCAGCCTCTCGAACAGGATCCAAAAGAACCGTTTTGCTGCTACTCCTCTTTGWAGTATCACCATAATTCCTAGTACTCGTGCCACCTGTAATTAACAAGMTTACTTCAGAGTCACTTAAATCGCTGCAAGTTAATAGGAAAGGAAGGACAACATAAAGGTAAAAATAATATTATATATAATAATGTACTATAATAATGTAGCGGATACAAAAACTGTTAAGACACCCAATCCTAAACAGACCCCTGATACCAACAGCAACTCATCTATTCATACACTGTTGGCATTCAATTCGCAAGTGGGTCAAGCATGCCTTGGCCAAATGTCTAGAACAACTCATCTTCGAATGCTAATGGGGTTGTCTACTGACTCTTCAGTAGTGGTCAACAGTTTGAATGATTGCATAAAAAATTCAAACATAGTGATAAAAAAAAGTTAACAAGAGAGTTTGACTCGTATCCACAAACGCCACAACAATCAAATGTTTCGTAATCCAAACAAACATGCAGACAACAAGGAGGCAAGAAGTACTGCACTCTCACCTTCTCCACTAGTAGAAGCTCCCGAGTTGGACGAGGCCCGATTCACGCCGGAAGCTTTCACAGTTTYTGTCTCCAATATCTYTATTGGATTCTGTGCACTGTTTKCATTTTCCCTTTCCTTGGCCTTTTCAAGGCCGTCGTTCCCACTTGTAGTAGGAGCAGCACACCAAAGGTCATCTCGTAGTCTTCTCTCGGCCGCCATAGCAGCAGCTTGTAAAGGACTCAACGCTCTCATAATGTCACTGTCTCCACCCAGGCGTCTTGGGCCACTCGGCATAAGGGAACCTGACTTGGCACGCTTCACAGCAGCAGCAAGAGCTGCTGAACGCAGGTTCGTTGGGGCGGGGTTGTGAGTGTAGCCACCGAGTCGTTGACCTCTGGCGTCAAAACCTTGACCTGTCCCTGAAATTCCTTTCGCCATAAGCTCTTCACATTCCTACACATAAMAAATGGAATTAGCATATAGTCATAGAGTGACAATTCCAGGAGAAAAAGAGTAAAAGTATGGCYTCATTYCTCTATTGTYAAACATTCATTGCTTATAGCAGGGGGTGTCAGAGTGCAAGACTTGCATTCTGCAATAAGAGGCGATTCTCAAACGAGACTTGAAAACTTCACAAGGGGGCTAGTGCTTTGGAGAAAGGATTCGGGTCGTGCACAATTTGGCAAGAAAATTGCAAATTGTGGAACGGGAATCACGAGGTCTTAACAACGCCTAATCCTTATAAGTTGGCAAGGTGACCCATATAACCATGTAGGCTCTGAAGGTCACAACACTTTATCACAAGCCGAAATATAACTGTAATTTCACGTTCTTGAAGAATCTGTAAACCCTAAACTACTTGCCACAAGTATTACAAAAATGAGAGCCCTCAGTAGTCATCACGTGTAATGCAAGACTTCCTAGAATCTCATCTTCATATTATTTTCCTCTCCCAAGCTGTGACCTCATGCCCAAGCTCATGCATTCACCAATTGTAGAATAGAATTAGGCACCTTTGCAAGATTGGCGTTCAATTCTGTGTAAAGCTATTATCGTAACACCACCGACCATGGAAGACAACAACTGAGCTTCCCCAAGACTAATCGGAAATGGGAAAAAAAGAGAAAAGTGAAGCAAAGAGGTCCCAGCAAGCAACAAACTCACCAAAACTCCGAYAGAAGCTTGACCTGCCACTTGCGTTTCCGCATGATGGGTTGCACTTGCTTGGCCGCCATCTCCAGCAATCTGCGCGCTTCTTCATCCTTCTCCTTCTTCAAGGTTTTAATCTCCCACACCTTGTCGAGGTCTCCCCCGCCAATCGAAGAAATCGGCATCGTCACCAATGAAACCCTAAACCTTCACCCCAGCTCTCCTCCCAACTTATCTCTGCTTCCTACCTCAATTCTCCCAAACGAATCCACCTACGAGCAAAGTTTCGTAACCACATCTGCACGTCTACTGCTC
The DNA here is from genome assembly GCA_006891605.1 of Pleurozium schreberi. Taxonomy (NCBI): domain Eukaryota; kingdom Viridiplantae; phylum Streptophyta; class Bryopsida; order Hypnales; family Hylocomiaceae; genus Pleurozium; species Pleurozium schreberi. The sequence continues at coordinate 11,636 of VACF01000113.1, forward strand.
ACCCCTAAACTGAAGTGCATTCGCATCACCAAGATTATTGCACCATTTGGAGTTGCAAAACCTCGAAGCGCACATTTGGAGTTGCAAATCCTTTTAAAGAAGTATGCGTTGACAGAGGATTGTGTGGAAGCTTCTGCAGTAGACAGCAAGCATGGAATATATCGACAAATTGAGATGATTGAACCCGAATAAGGTATTGAAGATGATCGATTTCGKTGGGAACTTCCAATCCAGACTCATTTGGGGAAATTTGCCAAGAAGCTCACGTGGGCCATTCGGCGACTGGAATTTGAATCCATACTGGCTACAGCAGTTCCTTCCTCTTCAAGCAATCTGCCCCMCTCGTGCCAAACTCGCGCTTGCTTTTACTTTTACTTTYGTATTTCTAAAACAGTACGGCGCTTGCTTTTACTTTCTCGTCGGTCTAAGTTCTGCACACACCATTTTCTCCACTAATTTATGTAATCAGTAAAATGGTGAATACGATACTACTGAGTTTCTATTATGTACCCCATTTGTATATTCTAAAATCTACGATTTCATTATGTACTCATATGCTAGATTGGACATCTTATTAGGCCTAATTAGGGCTTACTGATGAACCTGCTTCCAAATTAGGGTTTRCTCTTGGGCCCATTGCAAATCCTGGGTTCGAAATGTTTGCAAACCGCACGCGGAGGTTTGTGTTTGTGAGCAGTGTGTGCGCGTGCCATAGGAAGGGGCAGTTGAAGGACTTACTTCTCTTAGGATTTCGAAGAGGCTTTGCGGCTTGTGAATTATTTGGTGTTGCAGTATTCTGTTCAACTTTGTAAGAGCAATTTCCGTGGGRTAGACGTTGATTCTTTCGCGATGTGAAGAGAGCTACTCGCGATTGACTTGAGTGAGAGTTTCGGAATACAGTCTGTAGGTCTTCGTACATATTTAGAGATTGAAATTTCAAAAAACTTCTCCGAATTGTTGCTGAATTAGAAACCCGAGATCGAAGTTCTAGGGTTTTGTTAGTGGTGCCGAAGGTGCGAGATGGCGCCTCCCGYGGAAGGGAACCTCTCGGAGTGTCTCTACGATACGCTAGGAGTCGAGCGCTCTGTGGACCCTGATAAACTCAAAATCGCGTACCGCAAGATGGCCATGAAATGGCACCCTGATAAAGTCCAGCAGAGCGGGGTAGGGGACAGTGCTGATGCTTACCAGAAAGCCACTGAGCGCTTTCAACAGATCAACCGCGCTTACGAGATTCTCTCCGACCCTGTGGAACGGACATGGTACGACTCGCACCGTGAGCGAATCCTTKCGGCGTCTTCTTCCTCCGCSAATGCAGCTCCTGGAGAGTTTGATTTGCCTCTCTGGAACTTCTTCTCGCCTTTTGCTTACTCAGGGTATGGAGAGACCGGGAACGGCTTCTACGCCGTGTACAGGGAGATTTTCAAGAAGGTGCACATGCAGGAGCAAGTGTTCGGTCGCATGTATGGGGAWCGTGAGGTCGGAGAAGCACCTGAGCTTGGAGGACCCGAAACTCCCTATCAACAGGTGTACTCCTTCTATCGCTATTGGCAGGGATTCTCTTCTGTTAAAGACTTTGGATGGTGTGACGAGTTCGATGTGTTGCAAGCTCCAAATCGGAAAGTTCGGCGGCTTATGGAGGAAGAGAACAATAAGGTGAGGAAGCGGGAGAAGCGGGAGTTTAACAATACTGTTCGCCAGTTGGCGACTTTTGTGAAGAAACGGGACAAGCGAGTGATCGAGAAGCAACTGGAGCTTCAAAAGCAGCAGAAACAGAAGGAAGAAGAACGGAAAGCTCGTCAATTGGCTCTAGAGAAGGAGAAGCAAGAGCAGATTCGGTTGTACAAGGAGCAAGCCTGGACGGTAGCCTCGGAAGGTGAGGATTGGGACAGCGAGGAGGAGAGTGACGACGATGGTACCGTAAAATTAGAAAGAACTGCTCAGGACGCCGAGTGTATGATTTGTGGGAAGAGATTCAAGTCCTCAAAGCAATTGCAAAACCACGAGCGGTCGAAGAAGCATTTGGAGAATCTAGCTGCTCTCAAGGGAGCCTTTCGTAACGATGACGAGCAAGTAGAAAGATTAGGGCGGCAATTAGGGATTGACATTTCATTCCAGAAGAAATCGAAACGGAAGAAAGAAGCTGTTGAATCCTGCGAAACGAAGGATTCAGAGACTGTGGACAAGAGTTTTGAGGATGACGAAGCCCCTGTTGTCGAAGTCGATTCTGGAGATGAGACACTCCGGATGCCTGACACCAATTCAAACGATAACAATAACCCTGCGGCAATTAGTAGGAGTGACGACGAAAGTGTSGATGGTGTCAGCTTAGAGAGGGATATTTTAGGGAGAGAATCAGCTTCTGATGAATTGGAGATTTCTGGAGACGATGATGACGACGAAAACATGCTTGCCTCTATGCTGAAATCTCAACAAAGGCGTCAGAAGGCTGCAGAGGCACCGGAAACCAATGTTGAGGAAGAAGAAGTGAAGAAGGTAGTATCCGAGAGTGGTGATGACGATGAGGAAGAGGAAGACAGTGTGCATGATGCCATGTCAAACCTCCAGTTGAACAAGCAGGAGGCCGAACCAAGTCCGGAGGTCAGGCAATCTGATGCAGACGATTCAGTGGAAGAGGCGGGTGCCCATGAAGATTCTGTATTGGAGGAGAAAGACTTTGAAGGGGATGAGAAGTCGAAGAAGGGAAAATCAAGGCGAAGGGCCAAGGAGGATAGAAAACAAGCGGCTTTTTCCAATCGTCATTCTGTTTCTGCAACAGACCTGGAAGAACCAACAACTAATGGTGATGCAACCGGAGGCCCGTCTTCTACTGGAGGCACTGAGAGTGTGCGCATTGTCAGGGAGCCTCCGCAGGTGAAGCACTCGAAGCTTGCTCATCGGGGGAAGAAGATCAAAAAAGAGAAGGTTTGCAAACATTAATCAAATTTGCTCTTTTTTCTCCTYGGTGTGAGCTTAACCCCTCACTATCGTTGCAACATTTCAGCGAGTTTATTGAATTATGTCCGCTTGAAACCTCGAAGGTAGGAACCTACTATTGTTCTACTGAACTTGGATGATTGAGTGGCCAGTTTGAATTCTGGATATGAGGTGCTCTGTTTTTTAATCTTAGTTCTCTCTCTTATGCAGAAAGGTGCAAAGCAAGATAGCCACACTTGTCAAACATGTGGAAAAGATTTTGACTCAAGGTATGTCGAGCTTCTGTTTCATAGGAGGTTTTTATTATTTTGGCCTTCTTCAAGTCAACTTCCGTATCAGAGTCTATCTCCACACGTTGTAGTTAATTTTATTGTCGAGACTTCTGGGGTTGGACAATCTTCCAACATATTGTTTTTTGTTATATGTGACAGGACGCAGCTGTTCAAGCATATTGCAGCTACCAATCATGCTAGTCTCAAGTCGAAATAAATTAGTTGCCTTCAATACATTTTGTGTAATGCATAAGCGTTACCATTTGGAAGAGCTTTATGATACTTCAGTTCAACGGAGCTACTTTAAAAGTACCTCACGTGGCTACTTTAAGTTCCTCAAAGATTTTGACTCAAAGACCTTTATGATACTTCAGTTCAAGTGGCTACTTTAAAAGTACCTCACGTACCACAACATTGCCTTGCTTTTATTGTTACTTGATAGATTCTTTAGTTTACAACGCTCTTCAAATAAAACAAAAATGCAAGTGATCCCAGCTTTCTGTACACTTGGTGGGATTAAAAATTGTCCTATCATTGAAATTTGGGAGTGTAAATAGTGTAGTCATCAAGTAATTAACCCTTGAGCGCCAGCTCATGTTTATCAAAATCCATTCATTGCAATCAAACTATCATTTGCTATCAACCTATCATTTGAAAAAAGATCCACATAAATTGATTGATTGTACCATTGAAAAGATTATAATAGTCAAACAAGGAAATCTTGCAATTTGGAGAGGCCATATTTGAGGCACTTGGATGCTAAGGGGTTAACCTCTAAATAACCAAGTATTTGATTGCCGTTCCATTTGAGATCTTGAAAGAAGATCTTAGGTCAATTTCTTTGTTGAAAAGTTATTGCCGAGAGTGAAAGAAAGATGTTTTTTGCAATGTTAAACAAGACGTGTGGGCCCTAGAGAACAAAGTTCCCCCAAATTATTAAAAAGTTGCCTAAATTATTGAAGAAATTATTGACCTAGTTTGTTCCCAAAAGATTTAAATAATAAATAATTGCTTAAATTATATAAATTTAACTTGCATGTGTTATAATCTAATAAGTTAGAATTTGACTTGTGTTCTAAAGTTGTCCTAAACTTACTATATCTTGGCATCTCAAATTACACTAACAAGCACTAGCCAAAATAATTGGAGGTCAAGACAAGGATTCAAGTAAATGCATTGCATTAAATGAAAGTAGTAGCAATCATCCAAAAAATTTAAGAATAATTTGGATTAATGCCTATCTTTATTATATAAAAAAAATTCCCAATTTTCCAATTTTAGTGTTTTATTTTTTGGATTGCCTAAGTATTTTTTTCATTTTAATTAATAATTAGGCAAATAGCTACCCAAGCTGCTAGGAAGCTATGGTACATCAAAAATCATATATTATAAATTTTAAATTATCCAATTACAAAACTACTTTAGATATACAAAATCTTCATGTGGGTGATTGCAAGAAACACTTGCACTATTTATTGCGTAATTATTGGAACAATACTCATAAACTTTTGGAGTACTTTAAAAATAGAAAACTAATTTTTAAAATTTCTTAAGAATATAGTCAATGTATACACCTCTAAGATGAAGATAACTATGGAAGGAAATTCATAGGAATATTCTCTAACTATGAGTACTAAAAAAGTGCCAAATCTCAAGAAAATAGGTGTTTTGAAGTGAAAATTACTTTAAAATAGTAAAAATAAGTAAATTCAAAAAAAAAAGTGTCCATTCTTAAAAACTTTATGAAGATGGTTATCCACCAAAAATTATACCAAAATAATTATTTATATGTTTCAAAATGCAACCTTTATACAACACTCTTAAACCAATATAAAACACACTTGGAACATGATTATGGAAATTCCTCTCTTGGAAAGGTGTATTTGTATCAAAAAAACTAGCCTACCAAATTTCACAATATGATTCTTCAAAAACGTAGCGGTTAGGTATTATAAACCTCCAAATTGGCAAGTGTGACATTAAATCAAGCTCTATTTTTGGATAGTAAATTATTTTTGAAAATTACAAAAAATTAGGCAAGGTCTATATTAATATTTATGAGTACCTCTCCTATAAATCTTGAGTCATTTGGAGTCAAAACACAAAAGTTATAGCCAAAAATAAGACCACATCATGCAAAGTGTGATATAAAATACGATAGGTGTTTCTTGCAAAGTTGCAATCACCCATGTGTACAATTTTTTTTTTGTAGAGAGTGACTTTTCCAAACTTCACAGTGATGACGATTGTTTGGTATAAATTTTCTTATTGTTGATTCCAATTATGATCCCACCTTTTATAATATTAAATGTCATTTCATCTATCATGTTTTGAGCCTCACAATTTTTCAGTCATTCATTTTTACTAATCCAAAAAGACATCTAAACATCTTCCTAATTAATGAACTTTGTAGCTTGATAAAACCATTTTAGCTTGTTTGCATTGCAATAGGCTCCAAGTTTAATTATTAAAAGCAACTCTAGCATTACACCAAAAGAAGCCCACCTGAGTCTTGCCGAGATGAAGAATGTGCAATAAATGCTTGCTTGATATTGCCAAAATATTTTCTTTGGCTCGGCAAAAATTGCAATTTTATCAAGGATAAAAATTGTCAAATCTATTTCTTCGTCAACAAATAGTTTATAGGATTAACAATGATGAAAATTATTTTTGTTGTAGGCCACAAGGARACTTGTAGTTGGTTGAAAGACCAAATAGCAAGTTATAATAATAAAACCCTACATTTTGCTTGCATAAAGTTTGACTCCATCTAAGCCTATGGGTTGAGATAGTTGAGCCATTCCCAATAGACACTTCATTTAAGCTTTTTTTTTAGACTTAAATTATTTTTCTTTAGCAAAATTGAATTTTCTTAATACACTAATAATGAAATTTAGTGTTAAAGYATCCATAGTTATATTCAGTGCAAGGTAAATTATCTTATAAACAATAATGGATTTTTTTATCCATTTAGATAAAGTTTATAATTAGTGTTGCAAATTCAAAATTCTATGTTTAGTGTACTCTTGGTGATGCTCTAAAATTGCAAAAATAAAAAACTCAATATAGCTTCCATTATTTTGTTAAAAAAATTTTGTTGGGTCTTATTGGTAGTCAAAAGGAGATTCTAAATTCTTTTAGAATACATGTAATCCTTGAAGGACAGAACCGGTGGCTGTGAAAATTATGCATTTTTGATACCCTGTGACATCATCTACTTTGAAAAGAAAAATATACTCATCGGAAGTCAAAATACTAGAAAAGATCCTCCCTTTCCACTCCTAATACCGAGGATGAAAAGTTACAATTTTGTCTTGCACGGTTTGATTCTCTGTCATCGAGAGGACACACAACGTCCGCCTAGCGTTCAAGGGTTTATAATGGGAGTATATTTTAGACAAGAATCTAGAGTATGTAGTTTTAGGAAATAGTTGAAATTAGGTGTATTTACCTTAATAAGTTCGTCAATTATAAAAATAAAAAACGAGAGTCCGCAAGGCTGCCCGTTGACTGAACCTGCCCGTTTCTCTCCCCTACTTGCCCAGCTTAAACCCTAAACCTTAAAACTTTAATCTTATGAGCTTAGAACTGCAGCTCTTTCGTGCCTCTACTCTGGTGCTTCTTCCTCGTTGTGATGATACTCCTCTTGTAGATTATCTTCCCACTCGTCACAATGGCAATCACGTCCGCCGCCTTGCTCGACATGAAACAGGGCCTGGACGAAATCACCACCAAATTGCGTTCTCTGATAGAGGAGATTCGAGCCGGAAATTTGCCTACCAACAACGGAATCAGTTATCTCGAGGTCAAGCATCTGCTTCTCTTTAGCTATTGCGAAACTCTCGTCTTCTACGTCTTGGGCAAGAGTGAAGGACGCGACCTCAAGGATCATGCTCTCTGGCAACGCCTGGCCGAAATCAAATTCATCTTGGAAAAGGTAAGGATTTCGGATACGCTTCCTCTCGATTACTGTTTGGATTTTCAATGAAAACCTAGAATTGTAAGTTTTGTATCGGGTTCTTTCTGGATTCGAGTAAGTTGGCAACTTCTGGTTTTATCGCTCTGGAATTGACAGAATGGATTTCAAGGGTTTAGGGTTTAAGAAGAGAAGCATTGATCGTTACTTGCTCTGGATTGGGTAGGATGTATTTCAAGGGTTTCAAGAGTTTAGGGTTTAGGTAGTGGAAAAGTTATTTGTACTGGAGTTGGCAGCACGTATTTCAAGGGTCTAGGGTTTAGGGAGTTGAAAAGCATTGATTGTTATTTCTCTGGGATTGGTAGCATTTATGTAATTCAAGAAGTTAGGATTTAAGGTTTAGGGTTTAGGTATCTGGAAAACATTGATGGTTATTTGTTCTGGAGTTAGCAGCACATACTTTAAGGGTTTTGGGTTAAGAATTTGAATAGCATTGATGGTTCTGTCATGGTTTGCTCGACAGGTTCGCCCTGTAGACAAGAAATTGGAATATCAGATCGAGAAATTGCTGAGGGCTGGCCAAGCGCCAGCAGCAGACGCAACAGGAGAAGAAACTGGGAAAGAGGATGCGTTATCTTTCAGACCAAACCCGGACATGCTTGTGTCTAAGCTGGACCAAATGGCAGAGGTAGAATACCAGCACTTGAAATTTCATAGTTACTGGAGTGCACAAGCTCAGATTGTGCTTATTGCTTCTGAAAAAAACGTGTAGTTTGGCTGCGTCGGGTGTGGAAAACACTGTTGGGAAAGCTTAGACATCTAATACCGTTTTTTGGTATCAGGATGGCGGAGGAGTTTATAAACCTCCTATGATAGCACCTACAGTCATGGCTGAAGAAGGAACTGGTCGTGATCGACGTTCAAAAGCTCGGAATAAGAGTTTTACAATCCAAAACATCTATATTGGAATCCCAAGGTAATGTTGTATTAGAAGTTGAACTAGAAGCATATGAACATTTATCAATAGCCTTTTTTGTACAAGATAATTGCTTCCGTGTGATTTGTTTCTTCTTATAACTTTTGTTAGGAATTTCATCTYGTACTAAAGATTTTTTTCCTTGCAAAATTAAAAAACCATCAAAAMATTTAKAYTTATTATTTGTACTTGGCATAATCAATTTTATATATTCTCAATRAAATAAGATATTGTTGATGATCTTTTTYATAATTGATAAWGTATGCTTATMATWATACATGTATTATTTCATATACTTATTTTATTTGATRTATTTTGTATTTATTCAAAAGCATATTATACACTAAGAGATATATTTTTACCTTGTGGTGGTCTTTTTTGACAYTSAGTAGGTAATCGATATCCTCTAATACCCATATTAGATTGATCAACTTCCCTCCAGAATCTATTTTGTATATGCCATAGTAAAGATTTGTCARCAAATCTTTTTGACTYGKTTTTATCATCTCCAATGATGCCATTTTTTGTTTCTATRATTTTGTGCARAAGGGCTTGTGTATCTTCTTCTAATTGTTGAGCAGARGCTTCTTTTTTCAACAAYCTTACTTCATTTTGTTCCAACATAAGCAATACCCCTCCATCTTTAATTGCACTTTTTTCACTTGCTTCACAATTGGTCATAYACAATAGATCTTCTAACATAGTTTCTTTTCCAAATCCTTCATTTCTCACAAAATTCTCATCATGTAAATGGTCTTCTGGTAATTCAAAACACACCCTTTGTTGCCATTGATCAACTTTTTCTTGCACCGTCATCTCTTGCAAACAAACAAAACTATCATTTACATTGATAGGATCCAAATTAACACCTTGACTCTGTATGGTATTTTGATCTAAATGTTGGTCATTGATAAATTTTCCCTCTTTTGATGATTGTTGTCTAAGACAATGATCCTCTTTCAATCTTTTGGGTGAACGAATCGTGCCTTCTCTAGCATGCTCCATATAATCTAAGCTAATAGTTGGTGTATGATCAGTAGAAAGCGTTGCATTTTTAGAGGCATCTTTTGCRGCAAGTGCAGCTAAGGCTGCATTGCGTGCAACTCTTTGAGCTCTCTTTTGTTGATAACTTCTGCGTTTTTCTTCTTCTTCTTTTGCTATTTGTTCTTGTTTGCGGTCTTCTCGCACTTTGGCAATTGTTTCTTTTACTTTCATATCAAATGAGTGTTTGAAAATTGACTCTGCCCCAGCTAAAAATGCATTATATAAATCTTGCATTTCTCTATCGTCTGCTGGATGTATGCGATCATATTTTCCCAAGTTTTTTGATTCGTGATCTTCAAAGTCATGATTGAGGCGGAAAACTACTTGACCTTGGTTTGGTGCATGTTTAGGTTTACTCATTGCACTTGGCGGTCGATGTTTCCATCCATAGAGGCGCATCCGTGCACCTTTTCTGTCCTAGAACCATTTTTAAATTTGAAACAATATTTTCTCATACGTATATTTTTAAATTAAATTAAATAATTTTTTTTAATGATATATGAAATAATTGAAATTAAAGACTCCTTTTTCAAAAATTTCCAACAAGTCTTAAAACTAAACTACTATAAAATTGATTTTTTAGGTCATTATATAAATAATCTATTAAATTCCAAAACTATACTCCCGTATGTATTAAMTAACTTTAATCAAAAAAATTCTTGCAAAAATTTATTTGTTGCAATGTTTGATATAAGATTCTTTACTAATAACTTAAAAGAAATTGTTAGCTATTATGTATGCATGGTAATAACCTTCTATACACTTGAAAAAATAATAAATGATTTGACAAAATACAGTTTTCATCGATACAATTTATGTAAAGTATAATAATACCAACTATACTAAAAAAACTTATATAACAAGTTGCAATATTACAAAATATTTTGTAATGTATTTCTTTACAAACTTTGTACATATAATGGATGCATAATAATTACTTGTTGTCTTATTTTTGAATACTCCAAAGGATCCATCCGAACTAATTTCAAAGTATCTGTAATTAAGTTCTCTTTTACTTTGAGGTCTAAAGGTGTATCAATGGAAAACGACGGTGAATGATTAACCTGTAGTGAAATCAATATTTTCTTTACTTGCAATGATGAAACTTATAATTGTTTAATAATTTAAAACAAATAAATTAATATGAAATTAATATTTTTTATAATCAAATTATTTTAGGAATAAGAAATTACCAAAACAAAACAAAATTGTTACATTTTCACATAGATTAATAAGTAGATGTGGCATAGCAATGTATTGAGCAAGGCTAGCACCTCTAATAACCAAGGAGTGCATTTTTGATCTATCAGGACATCCATACCAAGAAGTTCAAAACATGCTTGTCCATTATCATCTTCTCCTATATAAGTTCTATAATTATGTTGKAGAAGGGGTACAATAGCAAGAATGGTCATGACTACAATGTGGCATATTTTTTGATAAAGCTTTGTTGTATCAAATCCTCGAATGGACAAAGCTTTTAGCAAAGCACTCAATGTCCATTTGTGACCTTTATTGGTTTCATTTGCATTTGTATTAAAGTGAAAATTAGAATTGTATTTGTTTAAAGCATAGTTTGTTAAATGCATACAACTCGTAGATAAATTCTCTGGACTGGGCTTTTGGTATCTCTCAGTGCAAAATCGAGCAATACCTTCTCTACATTTACAAGTCATGAAATGTTTCATGTGAGTTTGTTTATTCAATTTATAAATATTTAGTTTAAAACAATTTTGATGCATTCAATTAAAGATTTATTTAATAATATTTCATTGATTCATTATAAATTTTGAAATGAAAAACAATTTCACACATATATGTCCCAAGTTGTGGAAAAAAAAGTACGAAATAATGATTAGGTAAAAAGTTATTGAATGATCGAAATTGGAAGACTCTACATATTGGCCATGGGTCTAGCGCAACTTTTGCCTTGCAAAATTCATTGTAAATTGACTTTGGGTGATAAAATTCCCAAAATTTGGGCAATCCCCATCATTTTTGTCTCTACACCTACAGGAATTTTTCTTTTGCCTTCAAGTACCCCACATCATGTCCGTAGGTGCTTATTTGGTTGGTTATGGGTCCCTCTGCTATATTGGTTATTTGAATCATTTGATTCATAAGGTGAGAGAGTAAGGTAGAACCACCTATATCCAATCACTTAATTAATTCTGGAACAAATCACAAGGAGTATAAAGCAATGCAAACTTTTTCAATGTAGAAAGATAGGAAATATGGGGATTGCAAATTTTTCACAATTTTATTTCCGAAATTGAAATTTTTATTATTTTTGGAAGCCAAAAAATGGAATTTATGGCCAATGTCTAGATTCTTCCAATTTGGATCATTCACAAGATTACTTTCCCGATCAGCACTTCTTGCACACTTTATAACACTTTGGCACATGTGTCATGATTTTATTAGTCCTAACCTTAAAAAGGAGGAAAAAATGCATTTCAAACTTTGATTATAACTCTCTTTTAGCCTTGGTTGGAAATAGCTGCATCCTACAGGTTGGATAGGAATCCTTCGTGGGAAATAGGTGGTTTTACCTTAAGCATTGAAGTGTTTTCATGGCTAAAACAACAAAAATCCAAAAATTTAGTCAAACATTGATTGAGTCATGATAAGCATGGCTATGACAGCATATGCATTAATGTCTTTAATTTTACTATTTTGATTGCACACATGCTAAGGTATTTGTTGAAGAGGCGTTTGTAGTACTCATTAAAAAGTCTTTAAAATGTAATGTATATATTGATGATTTAACAAGATTTGAAGCTAAAAAACATGAGAGGTTATTAACAAAAAATTATTAATAATTTGAAACCACAGAAAATAATAATCACATAATAGCAGGTTGAAAAATACCTAAAGTTTTCAAAATATTAAACCATTTTTATTGACTATCTATCAAATGACTTAATCTATTTCTTAATTATCAAGTTCAAAAATGGACATTGGCATGTTTTTTGTATATTAAAATATTCTTTTCTATTTTACTGTTTATTTACTGTTTATAATAATAATTTACTGTTTATTATATATTATGAATATTTTAATAATAGCTTTATTAGTATTATAAAATTCTAATGGAACAATATAGTCTATTTATACTTTTAAAAATTCAAATTTTTACATCTTATGATACAAAGATAATTTTATGTAAGTTTACATTGAAAAAAAGGAAGATTGGATCAGATGATTACAAATATTTGTATACTACCAGTCCAGATGAGATGACATCGTTTATCATCTTCTTGACCTTCTTCCCAACCATTCTTTTGAAGAACAATTCTCAGCACTTCATATTTACAATTAGAAAGGTCTACAAGTGGACAATCTCCTTTTTTGCCTCTTTTTTTACCTCCAGAACTACCTAATCGTTTTCGTGCAAGTCTCTAAATAATAATTCAGCATTAAATTTTGTTAGTATTGAAGGCTTATTCCTATGTATGTTTAATCTAATTTTTTTATTTTTGATGCTTGGTACAATTCATTTAAAAAACAATAATCCTTATTTGAATGTTTGATTTATTTGATAACATAATGTAAAAGACAACCATACAATAAATTTGTCCATTTAATATTTAATATATACATGATTATACAAGATACAAACTAACCCCTGCAAGAATTGACATGCCAATGGAAAACAAATCTCCGTCTTTTTGCCCTTGATCAAATTTATTCTTTCTTTGAATTCTTTGCAACAATTTATTAATTCCCTGAAAAAAAATTAAAAATAAAATGATGCAATTGAAAACATACAAAAAGTTTAATTTCAATCTTCTTTGTGTCTATTAAAAATTGGAACAACATTGTTTGGTATAATGGAACAACAAATTGATTGAAACAAACCTTGAAATGATTGAATATAAATTTATTTTTAATATATGAAATTTACTTAATTTTTAATAGGATTTCACTTGAATCTTTCATATTGAATTTAAAAAAAAATCTAATACAAAATGTGAAGGTTGTTTAGGTCACATATGAAAATTTAAAATTAGGGTTTATGTTGTATAACCTTTTCAAAAATTCCCACTTCACACACAAGAATTTGTTRTTTAAAGCTAAATAGTGAATAAATAAACATATTGTTAAGACGTTTGAAGAACAATTTCATAATAATGCTATTTTTGAAAGTTAGTACTAGTCTACTTTGGTAATTTAAGCATATAAGACACTTTATGTGTGTGCAAAATGACAAACTTCTTAAAAAAAACAATAAACATCACTCTATAATATTAAGACTGAGATKAAAGGACTCCTTTGATATATAAAAGACATATACATTTTGATATTGTTTTTGAGTGTTTGATGCTTTGGATCATCAAGTTTTGATTTTACTTCTTTTTAGAGTTCACATACATCCTCACCAAAACATTGAACATAATTTAATATGCATAATGGATATTATATTCAAACATTGAATTGTTTTTGAATGTTTGAAGTTGTCAATTAATCCTCACCATAAGATTCTTTGAATCATTCGTCAAGTTTTTTGAATGATGTGTATTCCTTATCCATAAAGACAATAAATGTTGTTTTTCAGCTAGCTCTAGCTTACTCAACTTTGATTCCAAGACCCTCATGTTCTCAAAAGTTGCAAGCCGTCTTTTTTGTCTTTGAACCTTGAGGATTCGCTTTACCTCTTTTTTCTTCCTCTCTTCTTGTTGCCTTCTACAAACTTCTCTCACTTGCTCCGGAGTTAATACCAACATTGGACTCATTAGACTAAATTGGCATGTTTTCACGTTTTCTAGAAAATCCTAAATAATGTATTACCTTTTTTTTGGTAATATTTCATTTTGCACAGTATTTTTATATCATAAATGGTTGTAGTTTTTCTTTTGATCATATTGCAATCATTTAACAAATCGGAAACCAAACACTTTTGTACTTTTTCATAAAGCATTGATTTGCTTATTGGTGGTTGCAAGAAAGGTTAAAATTTTATTTAATAATGAATAGTTTTAACAATAATCTTTGAATATAATTGTTAACCCACCTCCATAGTGCCTCCTTTTATGTACCTATGTAGTAGGTACATACATTACAAACACCTTCAAATGGTTGTAGGAACAAACCTTGATACCTACAACTAGGTTCAAGGCTCTTAAGCTCACATCTGTGTGCTCAAACACTAGCATTGTTGTGCTGAATCTCTTATTAATAACTCAATATTATATTTATTTTAAAAGGTTAGACATATAGGCATGCCTCTCTCCTTCAATCCATCTTATGTTTATTATAAAGGATTAGGCATAGACCTGACTTTGACACTCCATCGTATGTTTATTGTAAAAAATTAGGCATTTGCCTAACCTAGATTTGATTCCATTCAATATTTATTATAAAGGGTTAGGCATACGCCAAACTTAGACTTATTTTGTGTGACATTTCTTGTAAGAGTCTAGGCATTGTTAGATATCTACTTTAAGAAAATATGATATTTTAGAACAAGGATTTGGAATACACCTCATTCCTTCTAAAAAAGGTATAATTCAAACAATTTGAGGAATTTTGTATCCATCTTAATTGAAATATATTGTGAACATGATTGCAAATTGCATAAATATACATAATTCAATATACATAAATTTTTTAATGTTAACTTTATGACACAGTTTGTGTACTTTGTTACTGGTATTATTCTTTYGCCTTACTCCAAAAGACTGTTACTCTATAAGCCATACAAGTCAACAAATATATTTACAAATACTTCTATTTGTACACATAGAGGTTCTCAAGTTCCAACTCAACCAATAACTAATTCAAAAGTATTGCATTATTGTACAGTAACAATGAATATGTATATAGCGTGGAATGTCAAGAAATTAGTGAGGGAAAACCTAATTTCACTAATGTCCTAAAGTCTTAAGGCCATTTCTATGTCAAAAAACACTAAAAACTGCCATTTTTGTTGCATTCACCCAAGAAAACAAATTTTTTTTCTTCTTAAAAGCTAACCGTAGGATCTAGTACTTCACTTGTCTTGGATCACGTGATAAAAATTTCATGAAGTTTGACCGTATAGATTGGAAGATATTAGCATTCAAAGTGGAAAAGGAAAGCTTTTTTGAACACTAGCTAGCAATTTCTAATGACTTTGACTGCCATTTGTTGGAATGTTTTGCACTACAAACTTTGAATTTAAAATTTTTTATGTTGAAGAATCGAGTTGAAAGTCTAGAAAAAAAATTTCAAAAAAAACACACTTGATTTTCAATCTTAAAAAAATTGTTAAGTAGAAGTAGGTTCAAGATTGAAAGAAAAACTAAATGGTTAATAGCTCTAAGATGGGATTGAAACACAATAATTTTAATGGCGAGATTGTTCTAGAAAGTAATTTTCACCTTTTCCAACAATTTCTTTTGAAAGATTGTGAAAATTGCATTTAGAAATGAATCATATAAGTTTTTTTTTTCAAAAATATGCTTAGATTGCCTAAAAACAAGATTGTCCATAACTTTTTCATTACTAGTCCAAATAGAATGAATCAAAGCTTCACATGTAGACAAAAATATATCATTTCAGATAAAGAAAATTTAATTTAATTTTGGATTTTTGCAAAATTTTTTTTGCTGCCTGCCAAGTTTAATTATGGGGGTTTTGTGGTATAACTTTTGCTCCTTGGCACCAATTGGAATAAAAATTATATTCTCACATAGCTAATCAGTTTTTCTATCTTATGAGAAAGTTTCAAAAAGTTTCATAAAAAATCAAGGTCACACAAACGTGCCCAAAATCCAATTTGTCCCTTGAGGGGACAATGGGACTTTAGGGGTTAATGTACAATACATTGAATAGGGATATTAAGGGGACCAAAAAATTATGGGGACTTATTGAGAAAACCGTAGATGTTGAAACATAATGTACAACCCCTAGACACTTCAGTAATTGTGCATGTTCAACAAAAATAGTTATCTATATAGTGTGAAATGTTGATTAATTAATGTGGGTCCCCTTAATACCCCTATTCAGTGTAGCTAATTGGAGGCCTCTAATTGCAAATATGAATTCAAAATTTGCAAATTTTATCCTATGTGGAAAATCAAAAAAAAATTCAGCGTTTTCCTAAGGTGGCCGAGCAAGGGTGTCAATGAGCTCACCCCGCCCTCCCCCCCACACAAAAAAAATGCCGGGGTGGATTAGTCCCCTCGCTCGGCCACTCCAAGTAATTCCGGGGGTGCAGGTAAAATAAAAAAGCTCCCTATTTTGGGCCCAATTAATCTACCTTGTACATTCATCCCGACTAATGAGGGGCCTCTGATTGCAAATGTAACTTTAGAACTTGAAAATTCTATCATGCATGAAAAGTAAAATATTTCAAGGTTTTACCGAGTGGCCGAGCAAGGGGTCAATTCACCCTGACCCCCCAAAAGCAGGACAATATATTGTGCCCATGAAACGAGCCCCACAAGCTAGATTTACCACAGGGGAAAACGCAAGAATTTTTTTGTTTTTTGCACAATTTTTTTTGGCAATTTCAGAAATCAGATTTCCAATAAGAGACCCCAAATTAGCTATAAGAGATGTAAAGAACACACCCTAATAATGGCTCAATATAGGGGGCTTTTATTTACTCTTACCATCAAACATTATCCTACGGGGCCCATTTCATGGCCAGGGTGAACTGACCCCCTTATTGCCCTTTTTTTATACCTAGGGAAAACACTAGAATTCTTTCATTTGCCACATATGACAAAATTTGCAAATTCTGAATTCATAATTGATATGAGAGGCCCCAAATTAGCTTGGTGAGGTGAAGAAATTCAAAATTGACGCGGCACAAAATAGGGGGCAATTTTTACATTTACTTTGTGACAGGGGCAATGAGGGGTCAGTTCACCCTGGCCCCATTTCAAGGCCACGGTTTACCGCCAAAAGGCCAGTGCAAATGTCCCTGCTGGTCCGGCCTCCCTTCCCTCAGTCCCTCCCCCCCGTCGCAGCTTATCCGTCACCCACGAGAATCATGTTTCCGAAACGCTCCTCTGGAGTCTCGGAGTACAAAAACCGTGTATTACATTTCCTCGTGCGCTCTGCAGCGCGCACACTCCTCCCCCTCCCTSCCTTATGACAGACTTACTTATTAGAATATATGTTCTGTAGCACGCATCCAGCTGTATGTATGTCAGTGCTTCAATGGCGCTCCCTTCTTTGTCGTTGCACCGAAGCTCCTGCTCCTCCTCCTGCTCCTCTTCCTCCTCCTCAGCCTCCTTCAATGCTGGTGTCGCATTGAGATTCTCGGATCAGAGACAACGGGTGAGGGTGAGTCCAAGTCGTGGTGGTGTGGTTGCTGCGAGTTTGCAGAGCATGGATCAGTTGACTGGCGGCAGTGAGAAGGCAGAGGTGCGAGATGAAGCAAACCAGCTGCCGCTCCGGGAAATTCCTGGTATGTAGACGTGAATCAAGAGAATCGAACGATGTTGTTGGACTGCAATCATGGGATCGGAATATGAATGAATGGTTGACTTCGGATTGGTTTGAGAATTTTCTTGAATGGTTTCTGTGAGGGACAATGTGGGTGGGGACAGTCTGAAGCCGGTTTCAATGTCAAACTTGGTTTGCGCCTGTGTTGAGCTGAGTTGCAAGAGCTTACGTAACGGAGGTAACAGTCTTCTTGTTGATCGGGGTTCAAGGTGGTTAGTATCAGTTGGGTTTCGCAAAGTTGTGGCGCACCACTTGTAGGGACCACCATGTACCCTCGACGTACATTTTTCACACTAGGGAATAATTCAAGAATAGCTCCCTGTTTCTGTTGGGGAATGTTGGGGTTGGTCGAGGAAGTGCTGGCTGGGTTTCATTCTGGGAGGTGTCTTTGTTGTTGAATTCGTCRGTAGTTAGGTTCTGTTGCACCATGGTTCGATTCCGTAAGGTTTGGAGGGGTCCAGATCTGGATTAATGGCTCCATACATTCTTTGGCATGTGCAGGTGGGTATGGGATCCCGTACTTGTCGCAATGGGTGAACAGATGGCGCTTCATGTACATCGAGGGCGAGCCCAAGTACTGGGAGAACCGAATGGCGCAATACAAGAGCACAGTCTTCCGAACCAACATGCCGCCCGGGTGGCCGTGGACGGATTCGCGCTGCGTCATGTTCCTCGACCAAAAGAGCTACCCCACTGTGCTTGATAACAACAAGGTACGCAAGCAGCAATTCCAAATTCTCCCGCAATTACGAGACTTTCCATGTATACGTCCATTGTTTGCCCTTCGGTGGTGCTGCTGTAGATCCGAATTGTATTTCCATAACAATCTCATGTCAATTCCATTGCCACATGACGCATTGCAGTTGGAAAAGCGGATTGCGAGTCCTTCACGTAGCTATCCTCCTCATCCTCTTTGACTGTGAGAGTCATCGATTTCCAAGATTTGGTGGTCTTTTTCCAATTTTGGAGGAGAACGTCTCGTTCAGCTCTCTAGTACACACATGCTACACCAGACTACTATCAATCTGAGGGAGGAACCAAGCTACCAAGTACTAAGAATTTAGTGGGGTAGCTGACAGCGAAGTTGCAAGCGGAGCTTCGAGCGGAAGTGCGAGCTGCAGTTGAAGCCAACGGCGGCAAGATCACCATGAAGGCGGTGATCAACGACATGCCGCTGGTGGCTTCCACCGTCTTTGAGTGTCTCCGCTTCGAACCGCCCGTCCGATTCCAGTACGCGCGCGCGAGGAAGGATTTTGAGGTGGAGTCGCACGACGCAAGGTTCCAGATCAAGAAGGGAGAGCTTTTGGGCGGGGTGAACTACTTCGTTTCCCGCGACCCCAAGGTACCCTAATTTTCAGAAATCAAATTTCGGCAGTTCTCCCTTTCCAATGTTTCCTCACGTGTTCAAATCCGACCCCCAAGGTGTTCAAATTCGTGGCGTTTGATGYCTACAGTTTGTGGGTCTCTGTTTTCAAAGCATTGTCGCCATTTTATCTGAACTTTTCCAATCTTCCCTCAGGTGTTCAAATCCGAGCCAAACAAATTCGTGGCRACGAGGTTCATGGGTCCTGAGGGAGAGAAGCTGCTGCACCACCTGGTTTGGTCGAACGGTCGCCAAACGGACGAGTCTTCTGTGAATACCAAGCAATGTGCAGCCAAGGATGTTGTGCCACTCACCGGGCGTTTGTTGCTGGCGGAGATTTTCACGCAGTACGACTCTTTCACGATTGAAGGTGAGGGGAAGACGACAGCCTTCACTTCGCTGCAACGCCGTGCTAGCTGATCCGTAGTCGGAGGAATTGAAAGCTCATCTCCTCTCCTCTCCTCTTGCTTTCAAACCAGCAATTGTAATCAATTTTCCACAGGTATGCGGATCCGTCCGTCACTGGAACGATTGTGTGCCTGCGAGTAATTTCGTGTACAACCTCGCCCTCGTGATGAGGGTATAGGATTGATCAATTGTAGGAGTTTCTGGTGTGGTGGTTGATCTTGTCGCGTGCCGGACTCCCAGGGAAGAACAAGGATGTTAACGCCTTGCCCAACATTTTTTTCCTCTAGGATTGCAATGCTATGGAAGCTGTATGATGAAAACAGCTGAACTTCGCATTTGTAACATTCTTTAGTTGTTATTTATTTATTTATTTGGAGTGTAATCATTGTTTTATCTATGTGTGTTACAAAAATGTGAAACACTGCCTTGCCCAACATAGCAATGTGTACTGTATGATGAAAACAAACAATTCAGAACGTTGCATATGTATAGTAAGTATGTGAACGACCAAGCAAATTTTCATTCCTTGGAAATTGCACCAAGCATAGTTCACTTCAATTGCAAATTCTTGCAACAATACTGTTTGTGCTTGGCGAATGGGATGACTATGTTAACATTCTTAAGTTGATTTATATTTGGAGTGTATGCAATGACACGTCTGTTTTATATATGGTGTGTAATTGATTTGTGTTGTGCATGTGGGTATTTCAGAGCTATGCTTGTAATGGTGTTTGCAGATTGTTGTGGAACCTCACGCATATCAGAGAGGGTATAAATTGGAATTGATTGTAATTCTAAGCTAAGATCACCTAAATTTGTGTAGATAAGCATTTGAGCCTGGTTTTTTTTAATGTCTAAATTCATATGTCTAAATTTTTGTTGAGTTTTGTGAATAGTGAAAAGGGGATTCTAAATTCTCTCTAAATGCATTTCGTAGACTTTGTATATACTAACTATGAATTTTCAAAGTACTAAAAATAGGTGCTATTGAAATCAATCCCAAAGCTTGCATGAATAGGAGTTGTATCTTTTAGTAATTTTTTGTAGGGATTGGACTTAGGGAGTATGTTGAGACTATTAGAATCGTGTAGCATGATGAAAAGCAATCAAACTCAAAAAGTTTCATAATACCCCTCTTCAATCTATTCTTTCATGTTTGTTAAGGTAAATGATGCAAAAATTGCTACTAATACAACCTCAAATCATTAAACAAGTCAAACATTCCCCCTAGTTGTGGCTACGGAGATAATACTCTGCAATTATTGAACTCCTAACCTAATGCACTTGAGGATCATCAAGTTATATCTTGCTCAACTACAATGCTCATAAATATTGCCCCATCTATGTGGACTAGTAATGTTAAAAAGGTTATTTCCAATTCCCCATGCCTTGAATCCAATGGAGAAGTTTGCTTTTCATTAACCCCTAAAGGTCATTGACTATGCTTTCACCAATAACGCTCCAAAATTGCCATTTCTAGTGCAAGTACCAAATTTTAGAAAAAAAAACATTTTTGGACAAAAGTACCTGTAGGATCTTGTATCTAAATACTTTGGGAAGATATGGAAAAAAATTCAGATTTTTTCACCATGTGGATTGCAAGAAATCAAAGACCAGAATTCTTTCCTTAAAATCCCAGATTTCCGTTCTCTCCGTCAGTCAAGCTCGCAGACACTGGAATCGAAACCAAACACGCTAACGAAACTCAAAATCCGACTCCYGAATCCGAATTCTCACGAAGAAAGAGAAAATTGCGAAAGCATCAACAAAATTTTCCCTCAACACGAGCAAACTGACCACCTAATATATGAAACATTTGTTATGTCTGCTGCTCTGAGAAGAATCTAATGAACACATTAATTCCTTTCATAATATTCTCATAAAAGAGACAATCAAACGCTCAATTCAAAAACCTACGACCACAACCAAGCATCAAAAAACTCTCCCATACTCAACTTTGCAACAACAAACATATAAACCTTCAGGAAAAAAAAAATACAGTCCCTTACCAGCAGTTCAGTCAATCAAAAGGACGGGAAGCGCAGCGGTGAACTACCACAGATGTGCAAAAGATGGAGATACTCACAATTGGCTTTGGTGATCGCAAGCATTGGCGATGCGAGGTAGGGTTTGGAGGGCGAAGTCATTGGAAGACTTCGCTGGTAATACCGGTAAGTAGAATAATGGTGCCGTAGGGAGTTTCTTGCGAAGGTGACTTCGCATGGCATTGGAAGACACTGCTGCGCCTACTTTCATTCCTCCTTTAGTTGTAAGGTAGCAACACCCATGACCGTGAAATTAAGCAATTCAGCAAAGTAGGGCACACCGTATTCTAAAAAAATATTTACTCAGTACTTGTAATTGAAAACCATGAATTTTCGGGAAAAAAAATTGAATTTTTGGGTAAGGCATCTAATTTTAACAAATTTTTAAAGGAGAATTTCCTAGAGCACCCTAAAGTGCACTCCATCTAGTGAAGTTGTTTTGATTTTAGCACTCAAATCTAAGAGAATTAGAGCACACCAACCACAATTAAGCATGGGGACGGTTTCAAAGTACTTTTGGAGACAATTTAAGGAAACTCTATAGTTGAAGTATGCTTACAGTGATGGTTATGTGTGTGCTACCTTAGTACCTAAAGTATCAAAATTTTGGTGTTGACAATACTTTGAAGTTAAATTAAACCTTACCAAGTTATTATTTCTAGTAGTTTGTATTTGGAAAAAATCCTTTTTTGAAGTCTAGTTTAGCATTAAAAATCCGATTTTGAAAATGAATGATTATGATTTTTCCATTCAACATTTTCTATAAAAGTGTCAATTTAATGTTATAGATTAAAATTTAAATAAAATTTTAAATTAAATAAACTAAAAATTAATCAACCACAAGTTTTCAAATTTATAAATGTATAAACAATAAATTTTAAAAAATAAACGATTACAAATTCAAAAGTTTAAAAACATGCCCTAGTTTTCAAGTTCATTGATTTCAAAGTTTCAAAATTCAAAATTTTTCATTACTAAGGTAGAGGTACCCATTATTGACCAGTGCCCCATCACCAATTAATAAGGGGACATATTCAAGGACATATTTCCAACCAAGGATGGAACAGAATTCCAATTTGTCTTTGGAATGCATGTTTTTTATTTTCTCAAGGTTTCAACCAATAAATTCATGACACATAATTGAGCAAGAAAGCAAGAAGTAATGAGCGGGAAAGTACTTAAATGATTGGAATTAGATGACTCAAATACATGTTGATCATGGGTCATGCCCAACTTTTGGCTTTCAAAATTCATAGTAATTTCAATTTAAGAGATAAACTTACCAAATTTTTGCAACCCCCTTTATTTATGTCAATTCACCTATGAAAAGATTTGCTTTGCCTAACACTACCCTAGATCATGTCTATTAATGTTTATTTAATCGATTATAGGTACCTCTACCTTAGTAGTGTGGAGAGCAATTTGAACTCAAATGTAACCCTAAACCCAAACACAACTACTGTAACCCCTCAATGTATGGAAACATTTGTTGTATTGTAGCTTTTTAATTTCACATGGACCTTCATGCCTTCTTACTCAATTCAACCTAGATGAAATCCTTTCCTTTGTTACCAAACAACTAACTTTTGTTGCTAGTGTAATTAGGTATTTAAAAGTAGCAATTTGGGGGGATATTTCATCCAAATAAATCCCTAGTCATCCAAAATAATGCTTGAATATTTGCTAACCCTTTTTTTATGACCAAGTTGATAACTTGAGCTACAATTCAACAACATTTGTATAAGACGTATGCAAAATATGCAAAACTTCAAAAAGTAATTAAATTGATTGTTAAAGAATTAATGCCCAACTAAAATTTGATCACATGGTTCAAAGTTTAAGGATTGAAGAGTCAAAGTGCACTATTATGGTATGGGGAGTGCTAGCATGTGAGCATAGAATCTATATACCCAAAAGCCTACTGTAGGGGTTTATATTATAGATAGCTTCTATAGTTATAGGTGTTTAGGTTATAGGTACATATATTATACATGTTATACAATGTACCTATATTATAAACACCTTCAAATGGTTGTAACTACATACCTACAACTAGGTTTTTTTTTTTAGATTTTTTTTCTTATAGATTATATTTTTTTCCACTTGGAAAGCTTTTATACATTCCAATTTTTTTCCCAATGCTATCTACAGATAATTTTTGGAATGATGGAGTGAGTACACCGAGGAGTGCACAAAGCTCTAAGTTGGTCTCTTAGGGATGAAACCTTCACCTAGCCAAATTTTTCCTCATTCATGTGCTAATGATATGGGTTTTCAAAATTATATCTTAATTGGTGTTATATGAATAAAAATAAAAATGTATCACTTCAGAACATCCACCTCTTATAATTCAAAGAGTGGACTCCAAAAATAAACTTCACAATTTTCAATAATTCTTTGCAAAAGTTAACTATTGAACGATGTAGTGGACAGAGAATCTAATTGTACAGTACATAAGTGCAACTATTCATCCACGGAATTAGGAGTGGAAAGGGAAGATCTTCTATAGTACTTTGACTTCCAATCAATATTTTTGGATTTTTTTTAAAATTAGTGATTCCCACATTATCAAAATAGATGATTTCCATGGTGACCAATATGTCTTTTAAGGGTTAACCCTTAAAGGACGAGGCGGACGTTTTGCGTCCTTTGGATGACCAAAATCTCATCTCGAGAGTGGACACTCATCGCTAATTTTCATCCGTTCTTTTTGTGAAAGTGACCACACATATTTCAATCATCATGGAAAGTCAAATTTAGTGTTTTTAATTGCTGTAGTATTTTTAGGTAGGCCTAATTCTATGAAGATAGTAAAGATTTCCACATGAAAGTGTTTTGTGCCCCGTACTTTCAATTTTTGAATGGTTAACATCATATACATTGGTTTGTATAGTTTTTCCAAAGCTAAACATGTGTGCGAACAATGTTTTTTCCCTCAGTCAAGCACTATATTTTGTACCCCACCTTTCCCTGCGGTGATAGGTTTGTCCTTTAAGGGTTAACCCTTGAACATGGCGGCGGAGGTTTTGCGTCCGATGAATGACAGGGAATCAAACCGTGTAGGAGAGAATTGCGACTTTTTTTCCTCGGTGTTAGGAGTGGAAAGGGAAGATCTTTTCAAGTACTTTGACTTCCAATGAATATATTTGGCTTTTCAAAATAGATGATGTCACACGGTTTAAAAAATGGATGATTTTCACGGCCACCGGTTTGTCCTTTAACCCTTAAACGACGCCAAGGACGTTTTGCGTGAGATGAATGGCAAAGAATCTTTCCTTGTAGGGTAGAAATGCAAGCATACATCCTTGATATTAGGGGTGGAAAGGGGACATCTTCTACAATACTTTGACTTCCAATGAATATATTTAGGTTTTTCAAAGGAGATGATGTCACACGGTATCAAAATGCATGATTTCCACGGCCACCGGTCTGTCCTTCAAGGGTTAAGGGTTAAACTAAATCCACTACCAGAAAACCAGGGACGGATTACCCCAATCTCCAATGTTATGACCCCTTGCTTGGCATGCTAGTGCCAGTGTTACTGTGTTAGGGATGAAACTRTTCCATCCACATCCAAATCATTCATCCAATTTTGGATAGGCCGGAATCAAAGGATTTCCTAGATAGCAAATTTGAAAACCCAACGGATCGCWGGAAGAGTTCCGTCACGTACACCCTCTCTCTGAAGGCCCCTTGCTGCCCCGAACATCTCTGATTTGAATCCTKTTTCCCGAGCCATGGCGGRCAAAAAKTTGAGTAGAATTCCTGCGATTTAAACCTGTATTTAAGTAAATCTCCTGCCAGGAATTCTGATTCGAAAGGAGAACCATTCGCTTCTGAAGTCGGAAGTTCGTAGTTCCTCGCATTGGCAGCTCGGAGAATGGAAGATTTTTGAGGTCCGTTGCGAGTTCCGTGGAAGGGATTAGGGTTCCCATTTTCGAAAGCTCAGCTTTTCTGTGTAAGTTTGAAGATCAGGGACACTGTTCGGGTTTTCTGGTTATTTCAATCCCGGATTTCAGTGATCTTGAGTTGTACGTTGTGRCAATGGAGATGATGGATGGAGCGTGGCAGCAATGGATTTTGAGAGGGAGGAGTCTCGAGGCTTTAAGAAATGTTGAAAATTTGGCGCCAGTGGGTTTTCCCTGCTGAGGTTTTCTGTTATGCAGGATTGGTTTCTGGTTAGGGTTTCAATGTGCGTTGTCACATTGCGCACAATGTAGGGGTTGGAAATCAAAGCTGGAGCGTAGGAATGTAGGGACGCACCTAGAAGCAGCTCCGGGTTCAACTTTCTCATGAGCTTGGACTGAGTTTTCTCATGCCGCTCACAATGCCGCCTCTCGAGCGAGAATTTGCTATCAATGGTATGGCCTTGTTCCGTGCTTCATTGTGATGGTTTWTGGAATTGGATGTGCATACCATTTGTTGTGGACTACTGTACTGGGTTTTCATAGTCTTTTTCCTTYGTATGCGCCTTGTTCGTTTACCAGTTTARTTGTTAATTTTTTAATTCATTTAAAATTCKTTGTGGTACTTGCAACTTCKCTCATGCTAKAGATTTTGGAGMCCCTTTCAACATATGTATCTTTATTGCCGCACCTATCGGGTTTTATTCCTGGGTTGAAGTGCTCAAATGTGGTCTGGGGTTACAAATGGTTGATCAATTAGGGTTATGAATGTTAAACAAATGCTAGCCTGTCCTTGCAGGAGTGATTATGTAAGCTCACAGTTCATATTGGCAAGAGGTTGTGATTTCTATTTGATACGAAATTCCTAATGTGTTATATGTGGTGGGATCTCGCTATTGTGTTAATGAAAGGGTGACTGTATCTGGGTTGACAGACACGGAATCTGAGGATGAAGACAACCATCTGTTGGTGGATTGGAAGGGCAACGGAGGCAGAGTATCTTTGGTGCAGCAGAGCTTACCCTTTAAGCAAGTCAAGCGTCGTGATGGTCTCAAGACCACCAGTTCGCTTCTTCCAACGTACATGGAAACGCATACACCGAATGTAGCTCCTGAAACCATTTCCATCGATGTGGTTATATCGGAGGACAAATCAGTCGTTGTCAAGCCTATACTCGGTGCCGTTAAAACAATACCAGAAGTTTTATCTCTACCTAAACTGGTGGTTTCTTTATCAGACTCTGACGTTTCGGCGCCACCTAGAAGCGCGATCAAAAGGCCCAGCAATAGTTCTCATCGCCTAAATCCATCAGGTTTTCACGTTCTCTATTTGTTGTACAAGTTTGAAAGAGAATATGCTCTGTTGATAATACTACATGTTGATAGCTCAACCAAGAGTGTGAACGGAAGTGTTGCTGTTGGTAGCAGGGGTCAGTATACGAGACTGGATCAAGTCCTAACAGTCTTAGTATCGTCTACCTTGCCAGTCTTACAATCCAGCATGTCGTTCGAGCCTCACRTTGCCTTGTAAGGAGGCCCACAAGTGGCATATTGTTGACATGTTTTAAACTATGTTCAGGTACGGGCAATGTGGTATGCTTGGACTCTGACACAGACTCGGAACAGTCATTCCAGCGGTGCCGCCTTGCACCTTGCAGTGCGTCCCAGCAGCCAAATCTCTTGGAGAACGTTGTTGAGTTAGATGACGAAGCTGAGAATAATGATCTTTTGGATGACGATGGCCCTATCTGGTCTCCACTTCGTGTTTCCTCTGTCGATGGAGACTGTTCATTGGATCCGTTTGGAAGTGGCAGATCCGATTCTCCGATTGTGGAAAGCTCAACATTCGCCTCAAGTTCCAAAAGACCAGCCTCAAGTCTGTGGAACAGATGCAATTCCGGAAAGGGGCTTGACTACCAGAATGACGAGGACAATTTGACATTTCCGTCCTCAACATTGGAGCCTACGCGTCCAAATGAACTAGAGGCGTCTGATCGGAATCTAGACACTAATTTCAGCACTCTGCGTACACACACACAGGTCCCAGAGATTCACAATGTACAGGAAGTTCAGGCCGGTGGTACCAGGAAGAAGAGGAAAACTGCACGTGGGATTCCAATGACCGAAGAAGAGAAGGCGTTTGAACGAAGTGAAATGTTACGGGCGAAAGAAGCTGAGAGGTTGCGGAAAACTGAGGAGAAGGCTGAGATGAAGCGACGGAAGGAAGAAGAGAAGAAGAAGCTGCAAGAGGATAATCGACGAAAGCGAGAGGTTTGCATCGTCTTGTTGTACACCTGAATGAATGTTTTGTTGATGTTCTGCACGGGTTTTGGCATTGGGTATGAGGTTGAAAGTTCAAGGTGAACCCCTGAAAGACCGAGATTTCATGGTTTTAAAATGAAAAATTTGATTTGATCATATTGTGAGAATTATAATTCAGATGGGGGCTCCAGAGTCAGTGAGAAACACTGCACTTGTTAGTAAAAAACTAGTAAATCGACAAAAGTGCGACCGCATATGGCTCATTAGAGCGTTCGAAAAATAATTA
Organism: Pleurozium schreberi; assembly: GCA_006891605.1. NCBI lineage: Eukaryota > Viridiplantae > Streptophyta > Bryopsida > Hypnales > Hylocomiaceae > Pleurozium > Pleurozium schreberi. The sequence goes on from VACF01000113.1 coordinate 39,488, forward strand.
GGTCCGATTTGGGCCTCTCAGTCCTTTCGGGTTAAGATAGAACTTTAACTTGCTTGTCATGGTAGGAAGAGAAACCGAACTTTAACTTAACTGCTATCTCGACACAGCTATTCCCGTTCGTTCTGCACAACATTTCCCTGACTTCTAGTCTCCTCCAGCTGTTATGTGGGTATCAATCCACTTATTTGATTTTTTGGAGCACAGCCCCTGATAGTATTGCTTATTCTTGTAAATTGCGTGCACCTCTGCATAAAGCTACTGACCTTAATGGCTTACTTAAGAGGAATTCGATCTCATAATGGCTTACTGGAGAAGAAGTTCAGTGTACCTTAACTTAGTTCACACTCACTTCACTGTAGTAATGGTGTGAAACCTTGCGATGTGCCCCGCAGTTAGTTGTTCGTGCACGACGTATTCTCATGTGGTTAGAACAGGCATCAGAAGTGCAGCATCCAATATCCATTCATTACTGAATAAATGTTTAAGTCACAAGCTCGAGTGTGAAAACATAGCTTACTGAGCTTGTGTCTGTCAACTATGAACTATCGTCTATATATATTATTTCCTTAGAACTAGAACAGTTGATTGATTTCTTGAGTTAAATTTGGATTCTGTTGCATTTACTAACTGGTCTGCAATATCATTTATCTTTGAAGGTTGAAAGCACTTGTCGCTCTTCCACATACTCCGGGGGCAGTCGCCCTGGCAGTTGCCAAACGATACGGCACCATGCGTGCTCTCCTCAAGGCTTACCTAGACCCAACAATAACGGTGACTGCCCTCTCGACAATTTGAATGTTTTATTGATGTTTACTCTAATTGATATTAGCTAGAGGGGGTTGTGGATTCTGCATTTTTTTCTACAAATCTTATATGGTCCCGCCTCTACCAAGTATGTCGCACCGATTAGGTAGTTGTGGTGTCAAGCCCCATCAAACCCTTTAGCTACTTGGAAGTTAAGTAACCTATTGTGTGCCCGCACTTGCAACATTTTTATGGGAAATTAGGCTTTCAAGTTAACTATTTAAAACTAYTTGGTGCAAGTTGATTTAGCACTTCGAATCATTAAAATGGACACATTTGTCCTGATGTATGCACAATGTTCAGAATCGGGGACTTAAAAGTAAATTGATGAAAACAGTGTAAATTCATTGTAAGTTAGCGGGAGCTAGGTTCCAATTTGCTAACTGTCGCAACTTGGGCAGTGGGACGAATTTTACTTGGCTAAACTTTCTCGCTTTCGTCTTCTCCAAACCCRTTGCAGGTGCACCAGAAGGAGCTCCTCTTGCAAGATCTGATCCGAGAGGGCGTGTTCGGTCCCGAGCAACGGCGGCGGGTTGGCCCTACGTGCTCTCGTCGCATCTACCGAATTTTTATGGCTCAGAATGGCAACCTCAAAACAGATGATGTGGAAGAAGGAGCTGACCATTTTGATGATTCKGATTAAGCTGCATTTTTGTGAGACAGATTTAATTTTACTAGTCAATTTATTCTCATTGACAGATCTCAGGAGTCTAATCGTATGGCACTTCACATTTTCCAAACAATAGAAGAAAAGGTCCAGAGTTATAGATTCTGGATCTTTTTTGAAGTGATCTTTGTACAACGGTGCTTGAGGTTGTGACGTTGGAAGKTTTTGCGCTCTTGAATGTGATGTTTTCTTTGTAAGGTTGCAGCATGCATGTTGTGGAGATTTGCAGGCTCCTTACTTTCGTTATATCCGTTGCAATTATGAGTGAATCCCAGCTCTACATGCCGGCTAGATATAACAACCCCTGTTACCAATAGCATCTCATATAATAATTCACTCGGTTGGATTTATTTGGAAGTGGTGTGAAGAAAATAACGTTATCACTCTGTTACAACTTCTTAAGATTAAATTTGTATGCATTGTTGATTTGATTTTTAATGGTCGATGATAAAATTATTGATATTCAATTGAAATGATACAATCGATAACAAAATTTTAGCTTTAGAAGAATTTGCAAATGAATACTAGGAACTCCTTGAAAACATCTCTATCATTGCATAATATATATTACACTTTTCTTCTTACCAATGATGTGCTCTATGACCTTATTTACTTTGTATATGGATCATTTCAAGATTAATGGGCATGGTAGTTAGACCAACTAGGCATTTTTAAGGTTTTACCACATTGCTTCAAATAAATGAATTCATGAAATACAATACAAGAACATCGAAGCATTTTAAATCTTAATTCATATCATAAACAATATTATTGTTAGTTCAAAGATGTCTTTTTAATTTTAATTTTTAAAATTTTTAAAATTTGATATTGCTAAAAAATTTTACTATTGTCTTTATTGCATAGGTTTAATCAAATTATTGGATCAAGTTCTATGGAATTAAGAATTTAATTATTTTTTTACAACAAAGGTAAATTTAATCCCTAAAGGACCACGTGCCTTGGTCCTTTAGGGGTTAACTCCATCTCTAGCTTTCATGTTGTATTTTTCTTTTGACCTCGTAAAAGTAAATTATATATTCAATGGAGCACAACCCACCATTTAAGAGTAATTAAATACGTATGAACTCAAATCTTTTAATATTTTAAGCATTAATAATATACTAAGTGCCATATTGGTTTAGGCAGCATAAAAGTGAGTCACAAAATAATACGGTTCATGTAACTATATTGTCTTTATCTTTATTGAGACTTGTTGGCAATTGAAAGAGGATTCTAACATTTGAATTTTTTGTCCACTTAAAGTTGAAGCCTGAATTAACTTGCATAAATTGGGGTCTCAAACTAATGAATATGCAATTTTTAGAATCTTGGAAGAAATTCCTTTCCACCAAGATTGCATGGAGCTTGAACACTTAAAATGAGACAATTTGGAGTCTCTTATTGTCTTTGACCCTACGTTCAGAAGATGTTAAGTGCTCAATATTGAGAATTTTTTTATAAATTGAGACTTTAATGTGTGAAAACCTTTGAGTCATTTCTAAGCCTTTGATTCATTAGAATGGAGGTTTGCAATAGTAAGGCAAAAGTCTTGTATTGTGCATTTTGTCTCTATTTTATGAATATGGCCATACTAGACACATCAACAATTCTCTTTGTCACCAACTTTATGGAATGGTCACCAATGACCTTGTTATATTGAAATAAGAACTCCGATTAAATACAAAAAACACCACGATTTGTTGTCTTCATGAAAATTATTTACATTATTCTATAAAGTAGAATTATTGACTAACAACTTGAGATAGAAAGTACTTTTGATCTCAAACAAAGAGAAGTTTGTGAAAATTGCAATGAGTGGTAGAGTCCCAAAGGCTTTGTGGTTGGTAGAAAAGGCATTGCTTTATTAGTGATGGAAGATCCATTTGCTATTTTTCTTATTTATTGTAATATTCCATTTACTTTTCCCATGGATGGTCAAGCTTTTGGATTGGAAAGGCAACACAAGAGGCCCATACAAAAGAGATCTATAACCATAATTGTATAGACTTCAACATCAATAGTTTGATATTTACATTCTTTGAGATGCCTATGATGTTGTCAATGAAATTTTCAAAGTCAAAAGTAAAGAAAGACCTACTACATGTGTGACCTTGTTCACTTGATGGAATATCGCTCTTAAAGGTTCACTAGAAGAAAACAGTGTTTTTTCTGATGTTCGGCCCTTGACATCCCGTGTCCCAAGAGACATCACCTGTCCGATGCAGACATCCGAATGCTGAGGGGTCGGACTCAACGAAAATGTGGATTTTCGCAAGATGTCAGCGACAGCATAGTTGAAATTTTGATCAGACGTATGAATGCTATCGAAAACAGGTATGTCTGCAGAGATATCACTTTTGACAAGTAGATGTTCAAAAAAATGTCTTGAACGGACGTCTTCGCCACGTCATCATCTGCAGTCAATTTCATCTGAAGGTAACTAACAGAGATTTTCAACGGGTAGGGGTTAAAAGACTGCCTGGCTTGGAAAAAAGGGAACGGGCAAGGTTTGGCCCTGAAATTGCTGACATGGCATCTGACGTGGCAAGATGACGTGGAAATTATCTGAGGTGGACATTGGGAGCTGACGTGGCATGCGCTGAGGTGGACGCCAGATGTCGAACTCCTGGATCCCCGTTGACCAATGTTTTTTCTGATGTCTGGCCGGATTTCGTGAAAATCTGCCTGGACATGGCGTGCAAATTGCACGTCCAAGCTAACGCGATTTTTCAGACGCTAAGATGAATGTCAAACCCTGCATCCGGATGTCAAAACGCAGGATCTAGAAAAACACTGTTTTCTTCTAGTGGTTGGTGAGTTTGAAGTAGTCTTCAAATGACCACATTGAGGAGTGACCTCTCTTCATGAGCTTGCCAACATGTGTGAACCAATACAAGAGTCTTTGGTTTTGTTGCTTTCATATCCAAGGGATGCCTTCCACACACAACTTCAAGCACCAAGATGCCGAAATTGTAAACATCCAATTCCTTGGTTGTTTTTGCACGCATAGGGCATCTCAAGAGCCATGTAGCAAAGAGTTCTTGGAGCCCAAGTGGTTTGTCCACCTTGTATGATTCATCAAGAAAGCAAGTCCGAAGTCTTCCAAATGGGCTTTGTGACAATGTCTAGTAATCGGCTTTGGGTCCACAAGGAGCTTGAAACCTAGATCCTTTATAGCGTAACCATGATCCAATCCTCCTCTCTCTAGGAAATTTCTTTCATCAAAATTGTCAATAGCATTCAAAATCTTTCCATACAATAATACATGTGGTCCTACTCTATGGTCCATGGCTCCATGCAATGCCATAATATACACCAATATAGGATTGATATTTGAGCACAATTTAATAGCCTAAATTCAACTCAAACATGATGTTTAACCAATTGTCAATGGATCTTGTTCTTGAGGGGTTAATTACCCAATCCATTAACATTGATCTCTCCTTGGCCATCCGAGTTCCAAAAGAATGAGGCCTAGATGTTAACCCCTAAAGTTCCTTGACTATGTTCTCACCAAAAATGCTTCAAAACTGCCATTTCTAGTACAAGTACCAAATTTTTGAAAAACATCATTTTTTTTGACACATGTAACCATAGGATCTTGTAGTAATCTAGTTGGAGAATATGTAGAAAAAATTTCAGAAATTTCCACCATGTAGATTGCAAGATATTAGCATTTGAAGTGGCAAAAATCCTTTTTTTGGCCCTGCGAAAAATCGGGCAGCTGAACTTCACATGGTCAGATCATTATGAAAAAATGTCCAAAATGGTTGTGTTTCTTTGGATTCATTCTTTAGGGCAAGTTTGCTACATACATGAAAATTTTCAGATCATTTGGAGTTGTACAACATATAGGAAAAAAATAGTAAGTAGAAAGAAGTAGAGAATGATTCAAATTACTAAATTGTTAATAAATTAGTTATAAAATTAAAAAACTCCAATCCAAATGGTTGAATTGTTGTAAAAAACAATCTACATTCAATAGCATTATTTTTTTTCAAAAATATTGAAATTTCAGTAAAATAAAGGACTTCAAAGTTTTTTTTTGGTGTAGGGATTCCATAACTGCCCGCAAACTAAAAAGCCTCATAACTTTTATCTCAACTATTGAAATGCAATGATTCAAAGCTTTTTGAGTACATATAAATCTGAAGAATGAATTTCAAGTTTTTATTTCTTAAAAAAGTGATTTTTTCAGATCTACCCGAACTGCCCGAGTTGAGAAACAAACAACATATTATGCAATAACTTTTTACTCATATTTTTGAATGTCATGAAATTTGTGCTTATAAAAGGTATTCTTCGTCCCCATATTCTATTAAAATTTCAGCCCAAAATATGCAGATCTCCAATCACACGTACCTGCCCAAAATATCTATGTTGCCAAAAAACACATGTTGGTCCTTTAGGGGTTAAAAAACCCATCTACATGGGTCAATGTCAATTCCCCACAGGCTTCCATACTTTGACAAATTCAATGAACCTTCTTAGCAAGTGTTGGAAGATTCTAATGCACTTTTGCCATGGATTGTTTGTTCACCATATGAATGAAGTTACAAAAACTCATTCAAAGTCTTATTTGTAGGTTCACCAAAAATTGACATACCTAGATTTTCCTAGGCTTTTGTTAAGTGGAATTTTTTGGATATATACCTATAGTAGGGACCATTCATCTTCCTCATTTTGGTCCATCCAAGAAGATGAGTGGTCTTTGCCATGTCACCTAGGAAAAAGCTCACTCTCGTGTTTAGAATATGTTCACCTTGGGTTATCAATATTTAGGCTTTAAAGTATAAAACTCGTTTCCAACAAGATTCAGGGCATTTGAATAAGATAGGATGACCAATTTTTGTGAATGAGGGGAATATGATGTGCAGGTTTATTAGCTTCATTGTTGTGTGACAAATAACACATTGACACCTAATAAAGTTGCTAAGACCTGTTTTTAGTTTTGCGCTTCTTGAAAATAAGTTTGCCTATTTACTCAGAACAAATCATACTTAACCTATGAGTGCCCAACGGATGTTCACTGAAATCTAGACCCTTTCATACTCATTCCAATCAAATAGTCACCTAAAACGAGATCCACAAAAACTAACCATATCGACCAATAGTAGAGATAGGCTAAGAAATTTGGGAAAATGAAAAAATGATTTGACCAAATTGTTGAAAAGTGTATATACTAGTCAAACAAGACAATCTTTTAATTTTGGGAGGCTACATTTGAGGTTTTAACACCATATTCATTAATATGAGAGAATTGGGACTTCTCAAAATAACCATCTTGATCTTGACCTAAATCACCAATTTCCATTAAAATGAGAGATTTCAACTCGAATTGAGCATAATTGACATAAAACCTTTAAATTTTAGATTGATTCTGAAACGTTTTATGTCAATTCAGCTTGAATCGAGTAGAATTGACATGAAACCTTTCGTCAAATTGACCTAAGTTTTTTTAATTTCAAGTTGTTTTTCCTTTAAATTACATTGGAAAACTCTCATTTTGCTAGAAAACTCTCATTCTAATGAATGTGGTGTTTTTTGGGGCACTCAAGGGTTAGTCTACATTTTTCTAATTCTTACTAACTCCAAACTTGATGAAAAATTAGCAAAAAACCAAGTTCAATTCAATTAGTTTTGATTTCTTGACCGAAGAAAATCAACCCCTTCACCACCACTCAATCAAATCATATGCTAAAATAATTATTAGTGTGACATAATGGTCCAAATATAAAGTAAGATAGCCCATTATGGTCAAAATTTGGAGTTTGGCCTCACGCTACTACATAATTTTTTAAATTTTTTCCCTACTTAAAGACAAGTGTGAGAAACAGCAAGTGCAATTGAAACTATATTTTTTCAATAAAGTATGAATTTGCTAGGAATTTTTAAAGTGTTCAGTTTTCCATGGCCCAACAGGGTCTGTAGGCCACCCCATAGCCAACAAAATCTGAATCCATGATGGTCATTTCACTACCTAATGCAATCACAATATTTTCTAACATGGAATGCCTAAAAAGTCAATCCATGTAATGAATTTTACACTAAAAAGTTGGAAGTGCCTTATGTGGTCACTAAGGTAAGACAGCCATTGTTGTTATTTCTTCCATTGTGGTCACCTAAGATGGCCGTCATGTACGTGACCAAGGATCCTGTGAAGACGCATGTGAAATATGGCAAAGAGGGCGACAATTTGTGGCACACTGCTACTGCATCTGCACGCACTTATGAGCAGAAACACATGTGCCGTGCACCGGCTAATTCTTCTCTTGGCTGGCGAGACCCGGGGTACATACATCTGGCGAAGATGACTGAACTTGAACCGGGTGTTCGATACTCCTACCAGGCACGTCATTCTATTCTTTCACAGGATATCGTTCTCCATGCGTGAAAATGTTATATGTCTGAGAGCCTGAACTAAAAATTGAAAGACCCACTCTGGAAGCTCTTAAACAATTTAGTAACTTCCAGAACATGTTTTTTCCATTCAAAAATGTCGGACATGGTTTCGTCTAGGTGGTATATTTTGCGATCTTCCTTAAATTTCCTGAACAATTCATTTCGGTACCTATAGACATGAAAGTGGCCACTATTGACCGCTGGGGCACTTAAGGGTTGTGAGGAAGAGGATATTATTTGCGTCACTTTTATTTATGTAGGAGTGTGCTTTCATCAGAAGATCAGTGTAGAACTGGGAAGGAATCACTTTGGGAACAAGATTTAAGTTTAATGAAATCAAATTTATCACTGCGTGTGAGTTTCTAATGCAATCGGAACCCGCTTCCATTCAAAGATGCGGGGCTATCGACCAATTCAGCCAAGTGATGCATTATCGAAACTTGCAAATTGAATCCCAGGCAAGTATATGAATAGGTATTGGTAAGAGTGGTCAATCAATAGGAGACTGGATCAGGTTCCTAACGGTTTTAGTATCCATTACTTTCAGTCTCTTGTACAATGTCTAAAAATATTTTAGTATTTTTGTGCAGGTCGGCAGCGCAGGAACAGGTTGGAGCAAGACATTCAGCTTCGTGACCTCTTACATCAACGGCTCGTCAACCGATGCGCTCCTTTTTGGTGACATGGGCACATACGTTCCTTACAGGACGTTCAACTGGGTGCAATACGAAAGCGTGAACACCATCAAATGGCTGCAACGTGACATTGACGAGCTTGGAGACAAACCAACCTTGGTTTCCCACATTGGTGACATCAGCTACGCCCGMGGCTACGCTTGGTTATGGGACAACTTCTTCCAGCAAGTGGAGCCTGTTGCAGCTCGCGTCCCTTGGCATGTTTGTGTTGGTAACCACGAGTACGACTGGCCTGAACAGCCATGGCGGCCGGATTGGTCACCATATGGCAAGGACAGCGGTGGCGAGTGTGGAGTCCCTTACAGTTTACGTTTTACAATGCCAGGAACGTCCTCCTTGCCTGCAGGAAACAACGTCCCGGAAACTAAGAACCTCTACTACTCTTTAGATTTTGGTGTGGTGCACTTTGTATGGATCTCCACCGAAACCAACTTCCTTCCAGGTAGTGACCAGTACAACTGGATCGTCCAAGACTTGAGCAACACTGACAGAGAAAAGACGCCGTTCATTGTGTTCCAGGGACACAGGCCTATGTACTCAACTGACAACAAGGCGATGAGGATTGTGTTGACGCAGAAATTGATCGAGCATCTGGAGCCCCTGTTGGTGGAAAACAAAGTGAGTTTGGCTCTTTGGGGTCACGTTCATAAGTACGAGCGCACATGCGCGTTGCAGAATTTCACTTGCATGGGGAGTGGAGGAGTTTACCCTGTGCACATGGTGATAGGCATGGGCGGCCAGGACTGGCAACCCATTGATCAGCCACGGGCAGAGCGGCCCTTGGCTCCCATTTTTCCACAGCCGACTTGGTCGCTGTTCCGTAGCTTTGAATTTGGTTATATCAGGCTTCACGCAACCAAGAGCTTGATGAGGGTTGAGTATGTTGGGAACCACGATGGGCAAGTTCATGACKTGGTGGAATTCTTCTCCCCAGTTGTGGGGAACCAGAGTGTTGATGGTGCAGGACGCTTTGGTGATCAAGTGTCTACTTCTGGGCGCTCTGCTACTGGTTCCGTAGATTTTAGTCAATTTTTGTACGGCTTGTTTCCTTTTGTGCTTGGGTCAGCACTTACAGGCGTTACTGTGAAGTGGTTTTCCCGAAAGCCYGTGCCAGCGAGGATGCCAGGCCCCTGGACAAATTCCCCGAGGAAGGGAAGTAGCTAGATTTCAGAATTGTGTATCGTATGACTTTTATCAGTCAGTTCTAGGAATTTATGTACGATAATTTGTGCATGGAGCATAGGATCAATACAGAAGCGCAAATTGACAATAATCAGGATACATGCAAAAGYGTTTCCTGAATTCTAGATACAGCATGTCGTTAGTGGAGACCTATTGTGGGCATGTTCAATCTCATGCCCAGTTTTGGAGACAGACTGCCAGAAGTCTATATAAAATCTGATTTTGCAATTTGAGAGAGAAAAGCAGTGATTTCAAAAGAGCATTTGTGACCTTTGTCTTTGGCATGATTCTCTAGTTAGGACCTGTTCGATTGATTGGCATTTCACAGATTGACATGACTTGTTTGAGGCGCTGACTACCAGCTTCATAGTCGAGATAATTTTCAGAATTGAATTGAAGTTATTTTCAGATCAGGTTTAGACTTTCTTTTTATTTACCCGATTTAACAAACGTGGCCTGCCAATCAGCATGCCAGCCTTGCGTAKCCTGGCCTTCAGAAAGCGGAGGTCTTTCCATTGCGGGGTACTGTATGGCTGTCACACCCATTTAACAATGAACGTCAAAATGCAAGGCGTGCCAATTTTTCATTGCACTATTAAACGTTGTAGAAAATATATGAAAGAGCAGAAGGTCACAAATGCTCTTTCACAAGTTCAGCGTTTTCTTCTAGATGCAATTGCAATTATTGAATCGAGGATAGTTTCTAAAAACTTCAGAACCAGAGTGTTTCACCTGACAGAGCAGCTTGCCTATTTCTGTCATGGTTAGGCTAGGAGCTGGGTACATCAAATAGTTTGACGTGCAAACCCCTTGTTGACAGTAGTGATGACAGGAAGCGCCTTCTGAATGAGGCCTAAACCCTGTACTGACAATTTGATCATCCTGCCTTTCTACCTTGTACACAAATCTGTACACATGTTTTCAACAATACGACTCTTCAGGAGCATGTGTAMGTACAAGACAAGGAGTTCTATCATGAACAAGCTTCTACAAGGGAGAAATCAAAGGCTTTCCCTTTAATGTCATCATGAGCCTGCTCCCGGGCTTGGTGAAGTGCTGGATCCGTGCTCAATACACTGCACGGAGCAATCCAAATTGAATTTAATGGTAAGGTCTAAAACTAAAAATACGAAACTATGTTAAATAATGTGTCAATTAGAGTTCATTATACGAGAATATACAACAGTGAGATGATGAAAAAAGAAGCACGCTTTTGACGGGAAAAGCAAACGCAACTATGATGAGTGCAAAATACCTCTAGAAGGAAGCTATGCACCCAATCCAGAGTCTGAGGAAAAGTCGTAGCTGATAAATTCACCACTGTCATGCCCTGTATGATAGCGAGGAACCAATTTCAAGATACGCACACATTCAAAGACAAGTCTTAGAGATTCGTTGCCAGTAAAGGAATCCCTCCAGCTGTTATTAATGATTTTATAATTAGGATGGACTTTTTATAAATGCGCCTTGTCCCTATTTTTCAGGGGATTCCAACACACTAAAGTACATATCATTTCGGCTGTGACTGAATAAGTTTTGAAGTTATGAACTTTCATAGGTGAGGAAAGTTATTGCTCAATAGGTGAGTAAAGTTGTGCGTAGCCACATTCTCTRAAGCTGTTAATCCTTGTCAAATTCCATAGATTTTAATTATTGATTAGTGTAACTATTGAGAACATCGTATGTTGAACTTCGGATCTCGTGTTGGTCACTTGTTGACTGAGTGACTATTCACACAAAACATTCTTGATGATGGTCCCAAAGTTCACTATTTAATAAAAARTGTTTATTACTACAGACACATTGAATAATGTGGATGACACTAAATAGAAAGAGYGGTGCAGCAATCACGTACCTGTGACTCAAAGGAAGTGAGGTAGTCTTCAATAGTTTGCAGCTTCCTAAGCAATGCTTCTTTCTCCTCCTGCACCCTCCTCAAGTTAATGAGCACAGTTTTTTGCAAGACAACGGCATTCTAAGCACGTCTCATGAGATGAGGATTATTAAAGTTTAAAGCCTAACCGATAACTGCCCTGATGACTCAATGCCAACTTTCATGCACAAATCTTGCAAAAAGAAGAAGGCAGGTAAGGTGACTGAAGGAATGAAGGATTTACTTTTGTAGGTGCACTGCTACCCATTTCTGAAGCACGACATGCAATCCACTCTTCCAGCAGAGTCTGCAAAACATGGAYGAACACAAAGCTTGAAGTAAAAACTGCGTATCTACATGACCCTCAGAACCGCACTCCTGCCCTACTGTGGRCCTCCACAAGCACAACTCAGAACTAGCCCTTCAGCGACCAAATGCTAAAAATAGACGCCTCCACATCTAAATATCATCTAGGGAGATTTGAGGAAAGTTTCAAAGAAGGTAACAAAACGAACCAATGGAAGAAAAAATTGCTACACCCTATAATTTTGACCGATAGATATCTGTTTTAAAAGTTACATTAATCAACCATTAGCTTCCAAAGTGGACTTTCTATATTTAGCTGAGGCACTTATGGTTTAAGAACAACATTTTAAGCCAAAAATGTCATAAGACTATTACAATTGAGGTATTGGGGTGGTTAAAAGGCACATGGTACACTTCCAATATGCGCTAGTGGATTAAGAGAGGTTTGGTTTATCCCAGGTCCGTAGTCTTGCAAGCTTGAAGATACTCTTTTGTAATGATTCCAACCCACTCAACAGAGCCTAGTCTGAGAAAGGCGAATTACCTCATGATCCACGGGCGCCATTTTGAGCACGATGGGCACAACAATGCATTTAGGTGTTTTCTGTTCTTCAGGTTTCTCATCATCTGTCGAAGTCCCTGCACAATAAACAGTGAAGTCTGGTTAAGATCTCTCAATACATACCTATTTATAATGTGAGGTCCACATAATACATCCTCCATCAAAACTCACCAGCTGCTGATGTGTTGGAATCCTTGACAGAATCAGTATTTTGGTTCACTTTCTCATCCTTTTCCGTAATAGGTGCAGCCACCGCACCAGCAGGTGCCGCTGAGGGCAAAGCCTTCATCTGTACTGCACCGCTTCCAAAGCCTCCACTTTCCTCATTCATGAGGTAGATTGAAGGATCCAAGTGCAAACCCTGCTTACAAAAGAGCAACCAATGAGATGCAAAGAAAAACATCCTTCTGAACAAATGTACCTGAAGTGGTCAAACTGCTGCAAGAAATCAAACCTGGAATGTGTGGTACAATAAAAAGTGACTACTATGCATTAATAATATCATCAAAATAACTTTCAGTCATTTAAAATAGTAATGAGTAAATTTGTCAGAATCAAATAAGTAATAGCTGAATTCCAATCCAAATATGGATACCTCAATAATAACCGGTTTACCATCCTTCATTGCTTTCTTCAGATCACCATCAAGCCCTGGTCTCCACCACACAATCAAAATTAATTAACTGTGTCTTGCAACTTCAACAATTGCGACTACAAGAAATTCTCCGTATCTGTTTAAGATAGAGCAATCAAGCGCTGTACTAGAGCACAAAGAATAGAAAGGCTATATCACCAATACCATGGAACAACAGCAACGTGGACATACTATTGGAAGCGATGTATAACCTTTGCGCACAATACGGCACTCGCGGCCGAACTCTGTGACAAGATCTTCAGGTGAAGCAAAGTCTCTTCCCCAGACCGGCGTTGATACAAGAGGAGCCCTGATGCATACAAAGAGGTTCAATATTTCTACAGGAAAACAAGAAAAAGCATTTCACAACTATTGGAGTATAATGCAAATACCGGAACACACACAGAGTTGTTCGTCATTTACTCCGTAGATGTGCGGAGAAGTTCGTACACCATATCAGTCTGCCACCGAACAACAAGGACAAACAATAAGCATGAGGCGGAGAGAGATTACAGGTTTCAAAGCAAGTAAATGATGAAAATAAAAAATTTCAAAAATGAATTGATTGGATTGTCTGCTAGAAAGATTGTAGTTGCGAGCACTTATATGATAACCTAACGACGATGACTGCTTAATACCAAGGTGAACTAGASATATATGGCCAAATTGTCAACTACAACTGCATATCTTTCACACCCACTCAGAAAACAGCGAGGACTTGTATATCATCTTGTACTACCAATCTCAAAGGCAAATTGGATCACACCCCTTGCACTAACTGATCAATAATACCACGTGAGCTACGCAATTCTCACACCAATTTCGACTTCCGAAACTCCAAAGAAATAGATTCATTTTTTTTCAAACCTTGGTAACCAGTAGCATGCGGCTGACCAAAAACCGAGAGAGGACGTAGTAATGATCTGCATTGGTTCCCAGCCACACCTTCACCTGTACACAAAGAAAGCCGACGCACAAGACGAGCGTTATATTTTCAGCGCAACACATCTTATGTTGGAACTAAAACATCTWATGTGCGTACCATGCTAACATCAAAATCATAAAGTTCGCTTAGAAATTGGCGTTTTTTAAAGCAAGAAATAACTGTAAACTACACAAGTCCAGCAAAACCCAAAGCTCTCCAACTTGGACTTATTGGCGTGCCACACCCAGATCATCAGACAAATTCAGAGGTATAAAATGACCCGACGTTAACTCCATTATTAACCCCTAAAGACCAAGGCATTCATGGTTTAAAAATGGCCAATTCAATGGATCATACTGTGAAAAATATTACTCAGCTGGGACCAAATCCAATATCACTAGAATCAGCGAAGAACATTGCGTCCGCTGGTCAAAAAATCAACGAAATTGCACAAAAGAAAGTCTCRGAATGGCCTACTCGAAACTGCTCAATTTCTAGGTCCTAGAGGGTTAAATCGTTTGCAGTTCTGGACCCTAAACAAGCAAACATTAACCCCAAGGGACGAAGGCATTCACAATTCAAAAACCACCAATTTTATAGATCAATTGATCATCATACAATTCAGATATGTCCAAATCTCACATACCACTAGAATGAGCGAAGAACACTATATCCGTTTATAAGAAAAAATCCAAAATCCAAACCTCTGAAAGAACTACTCAAAGAAACAAGAAAACCCCCGTATAGATTACACCATTTGCCACCCTAATTCAACCAAAAGTGGATCATACCTTGACAAAATCATACTTGGAAGCCGCTCCTCGTGACGGTAACGGAACAGACGAACCTCCAGCAGCTGCTCCGACATCTGGAGCTTCGGCTTCAGCTTCAGCTTCAGCTCTGCCTTGCTGTTCAGTGGAAGCCGAGGCCATCTCTCAGGCAATACAACACTGAAACACACCAAGACCGATCCCTACTAAGGCGTAGAAACAACCCAATTGTGATTAGGTTTTTCAGGGATCTGTGGAAGGGAAGATGCAGGAAAGAATTGTTGTTTGCACACAAGTGAGTATGAAATGGAGACGATGGAATCTTCGAGCAAGCGATTTCTGCACGAAAGCTGAAAAAGAAAGACGATCGCAGGACGACCGAGCTCTCAATGCGCAGGACTACAGTGTACTCGGCTATGGGGGAGACGATAAGTTCAAGTGGACAAAGACCACATGGCTAATAAGTTTGCCTAGAGCGACTGTAGCGGGGGATTGGAAGTTGGTGCATCAATGCACCTGGTGGAAGAGCATCATCAATGGACCACTTCAAATGGCCCTCTAAATGTATAATTGTCTTTCGATTGATGTAAAATTAAAACTTGAGGATTCTATCGTTGGAAGCACATTTAAAAAACTCATGTAAAAATCTCATAGGGTAATGAAAGACAAGAATATTCAGATTTGGACTTTTGGCAACTCAAATGAAGCCCATTAGAAGCAAGCTAAAAGGCAAGAAATAGAAAGAAAGAATCAATTCAAATTATATTTATGGAAGAAGAATCATGGAATTGGCATGACAATTAGAAGAGCCTCCATAGTTCTCTTTTAACCCCTAAGTGCCCGAGCCTTTTTAAGTGTATTCTTCCTATGAAAAAGAGCATGGTCTTATTGTTATCGCCAATGAAGAAGATTGTTTCTTTTTCAAAATCTAACTGTATAGATGTTTAAAGAGCTTGCTTATTAGTGCACGTACCATTTTTGAGTGCAAATTTGCATAGGAGTTGTGAGATGACAACAAGAGAAATGTGCATATTCTATTTTGGGGTATGATGCCCCCAATGTTTGAGATATTTGCATATAAGATTTTCTTTTTGTGGGGGGGAGGGAGATTGGAGATGACATGAACAACTAGTAATTATGTTAGCTTACTAAAATGCACTTCCAAAATGCACTTAAGTTTAGATGAAGAGCTATCGAACTCATTACAAAATCCACCTTAAATTGTATGCAATTTTTTATAAGTAAAAATAATTCTTCATCAACACTTGCATGTTTAAATTTTCAACGGTAAAAATCGCAAAAATACTTTACAGTTTCTATTGGTATCATTTTTGAAACAAATTAAAAAGTGAAATTTTTAAAAATCTCAAGTCAAGAAAAATTGGCAAGCTGTGCTCTTCTTCTAATGGTACACATATGCCGTTGAGAACTTCTCAAAAAAAAATGTTTACCTTTTTTTGTGCAAAATACAAGTTTCTAATAATTACCCTTCAATACTACTTAAAAAAAAATGAATCAATTAAAGGAATTTAAGTGTCCACATAAAAACAAGTTTGAAATTTCAAATTGACCATATGTGGTTGGTTGGGCAGTTAGGGGCTAAATATAATTTGAAGAGTGTCTTTCTATTTTATTTTTTTTCGTTTATTTTGTTTCTCAAAGAATTTATTTCAATTGCCCAAAGCCCAAATGTGAATTTTCTTTATTTTAACTCTCATTGATTTTTTGTACACTTGCAATGATAATATTTTCAATTTTCAATTTTATATCAATCAAAAGATAGTAATTAGTTTTGAGGGATGTTTGAAGCAATTCATTGGTGATGCCCTAAGTAGGAGGCTCCAAATTTGACCTTCTATAATTTGCCTTGAAGAGCCACCCACCTTCATCCCAAATCACCACATGGTTTTATAAGTAGATGCTCTATGCTTTCAATTTTGAATTCATAGAATATAAGTGTACAAGTATCAAAAAATTACAAAACTATTTGGAGGGTCCCACTTGAATGAGTAGGCTAACATTTTTACCAAAAAAATCATCATCTGAATATACAACTAATGGTCAATTTTGTTGAATTGGCAATATTTTTGCGCCAAAAACGGTGATATCCTGTTCCATTTTCAAGAAATGTTGTGCCGATTTAATAGAATGTTGTGCAATTTCTAACATATTTCAAGCCATTTTAATGGAATGTCGTGCCATTTTACAGTAATATCGCCAATATAATGAAATTGACCATATTAGTAGAAGCAACAAAAGTGTTAAAATTTTGTTTTTTCTTCCTTACTAGCTAAGCAAAAAAAATTACAAACTTTTGATTGTTACTTTTATTGTGTAAAGCACTATATTAGCTCACAATTTAGAATTAGAAAAATTATAGAAATTTGTATGAAATGATAAGTTAGAAATGATTAGTTATAAAAAATAATTTAGAATTATGAATTCATGAGTTTGATAGGTAGCAATGAAATTTTTAGAACAATGGTGTGAAAATTGAAAATATTCTTGCAAAACATTTAAAATAATTATTTTAAAGACTTATTGAAATCATTATCATGCATTCTATTCAAATTTACTAAATATATGATACAATAAATGCGTTGCATAGCAAGCACAAGACCCAAGTATTAATGGTAGCATTTGTGATATTACAGAGGGAGTTATGATTTTAGTAGTATGATGGTGTGAAATCTAGGGAATTTGATTATGTGAGAATGATGGAAAAAGTTTAGTGGAAAATTAGTATTTTGAAACAAAAAAAGTCGTAAAATAAAAAAGGAGACGAAAAAATGAAGATTTCCATGTAATGCTTTCGGAAATGATTCCTTGAAGTTTTGTGTAGTAGATGATATTGGATATTCACACATAGCATTATAGTATATTTTCTACTAAAGAAGATGCTTGATCCATGGCTCAACCTATAGTATACTTTTTAATTTAATCCCATCTAATGAAATGAATCTTATCAAGTCTAACTTAGTTTTCACTCCAAATTGAAATTTTGAAAAAATCCTGAAACTGAAATATCTGATTGCAATTTGAACTTTTGGCCTGAAAATAAACAAATAGAAGTTCAAGCAAATATAGTTGCAAATAGAAAACACACAAAGACATGAACTTTGTGAAGTTTGAAAAAGTGGTCATAGGCCCGTCCTCGCAGGGCTAAGTCAGTCAGAGCTTCACGGTCTCAGTGGCTCCAGAGTGAGCGCCAGGGTTTAGGGTTTAAGCGCGAGATTGAAGCTACGTGAGAATTTCTGCATATGAAATTTGAAGGTGATGCTGCTTGCGCAACCAGTCCAAGGTCAGACAGCAGCACTAAGCTTACAGCCAAGGAGAGACTGTGGCACCACATTTTATGAATTCCTTTTGGAGCAAATGCATCGCTRGTCAAGAAATTGAACAAGTTTGAGCCCCACCACAATCTCTTGGTTAATTAACGATCTACCTTCCATCCTTGTGGCCAACCTTGTGAATTTAGTGCATTACGATAAYCTGATTCATTTTGATCGCACCTAGGTTGTTTTCTAGAATACCGAATAACAAATGGTTCGGCTTGACAAAGACTACAATGTCGTGGTTCTCAATTTTCTTCGGTATGTATTTGAGGATCTTCATATTTCCTCTTTCAAAAGAGTTCTCGTGATTTGTTGATACGCACAGAGTTGTATGCGGCTGTTTCTTGTTTCCGAGTAGCGAGCCCAAGAGCAATTTTGTACTTTCAGAATCTCGAGCGCAGATGGAACAATGACGCCAGGATTGAGGATGCTCTGTGTATTGTTTTTGTGTAGATCAACAAGGTGGAGTAAGTTATCTGCCCAGCCAGTAGAGAAATCAAGCCGGATTATTTTGTGATATGGATTTTGTCTGGTATTTAAGCTTTTCAGAGCCTGAAGGTTAGGGTTTAGGGGTTTAGACAGAGGAGAGAAGAAGGTCAATTTCTCCCAACGTAGAATCTTATTCAGCTCAGCAAATGGTACTCAAGATTCGAAACCATCCATCGTCAATGCGCGCCATTGCTTGAGGGTCCACCTATTCTCTACTGTCTCCAATTCGCTCGAGCGTCACCTCGTGAAAGACCGTTCCTGCTGCTCACCTCCAATGCTCTATGCTGACACTAGCGCTGCAAACAAACATCTCAGGAGCGCTTGGTGTTCCACCATCGTTCCCAGAGATGAAGGACGTCAAAGAAATCATGGTCGGAGAGATGCTGCAGTCGCAGGTGTGCTCTGTAGCAGCACCCGACCTTGAGAGCAGCTCCTCTACCCGATTGTGGATGTCGGAGGAGGCAATGGTGTCGGCACGAATCACTACCGGAAGCCTAGTCGCCGTAAGTCATTGTTGCCGTAAGTTCTTGTTGGATTCCTTGCTTTCTGTGTCATTGACTAGGAGGCTTTCCAAGTGATTGTGTCTGATTACCTGCTTTTTGTGTGGAATCGACGTCAGGTATCCCTGCGAGAGTCGGAGTCCAATGACTCCTTTGGTCCAACATCCAGCATTCTCACCTCTTTAACAAACGTTAGCAGTTCTTATTTCAACGTGGAAGTGCCAAGCGCGTTGAGGCTCAACTGCGAGGGTGGTGTTTTTGCAGTCGCAGAAGTGTGGCCTTCTCGCAAGGTGCTAATTCTCGACCTCATTCATTTTGGCAGTATCCTAGTCTGTTTAAGTTTTGASTAACCTCCATGACCACTGAAAATTCTAACTTAGTGAACATGACCGGCCCCACTGAAATAATGTGCTTTCATTGGAGATCACTATAGAGATGTGGAGAGATTAATCTGGGTACAAGAACCAATCTCTCTTGAGATCAGACTTTATCACTTTGTATGAATTTCTTCACAAATTCAGTTGGAATGTTGTTGAGCACTGTTAGTGACAGTGGATAAWCCTACTTTCATTGAAGCATCAGTGGCCATAGACATTTAGTCAAGTCATGCGCACTCCATGTGCTAATAAGTTCAACTGAGTGTATGAATAGATGAGTCACTGTAGGTAACAAGGGTAAGTATAGGAGACGGGATCATTGCTTTAACGGTCTTCGTGACGGTATCAGGTCTCTGCTGTATGTATATGTTAATAAGGATGTTTGCATTGCAGTTGGTACGATCTGGAGTTCGGCTCTCGAAGCAYCTGGCAACAAGCTTAGGCAATCCTCGTCATGGATCGTCCATCTTCTTGAATCCCTTATTAGTAGGACAGAGTGTAATCAAAGGTGACTCCAGCATTCCAAGCCTTAGAGCAGAAATTAGTGAGAGCACTCAATTGACTCTCGAATGGTGCCCTCCGCTAGAGAACACAATCTTGCCATCTACGCCGCTGCCTCCGCCGAGCCCAGTGTTTAAAACTCCCACAAGTTCAAGTAAGCGAAAGCCTAGGACTGGTGCTGGAGCGTCTCCATTTCAAGAGAAAGATCAGTTCAGGAACTCACCTTCTCCCTCTCCAGTGAGCAAGATGGATGCGAGGAGACTTGAAAGTAGCCCTGGGTTGAGCAATCAAGAAGAAGCTAGATTTGTGACCCAGAATATGGGGAATATTGCTGCAGTTCGGTCTTTCTTTGAGGCAGACAGGAGCAAGGGTTTGTCTCTGGTGCAACTTTTTGCAGAGAGGTGGTTGTGTGGTCGCTACCTAATGCTTGGTGGTCTTGTAAGCTTGCCTGTGTGTGGATATGACTGCCTTTTCGTCGTCAGCCATAACGAGTCGGTGAAATCTCATGAAGAATCTGATGTTGGAGATCTACAATCATCTCTTCGTGTTTACAAGGTGTGCTTTACTTCTAAACTGCGCTGTCGCGCTCCTCATATATCAATTGCTCTCGGAGTATACACTCAATTTGTTTTGAATTTCTTTTATGCTACTTATTTATGTTTCAAAGTGTATTGGTATACTAGGTAACCCATAAGACGAAGATCACTCTCGTTGGTCCTCCAGGTGCAAAGTCTACACGACTAACGGCAGAGCAACAGTCTTTGGCTGCACCAGAGAATAAGAAACCCACAGGAAAGATTGCGGAGGAAGTGAAGTACACAAGCCTCGGAGGTCTTGAACAGCAGATTGAAGAAATTAAGCAGATTGTTCGCTTTTCACTACTTCGGCCAGAGCTTCTCGCAGGGTAACAGAAATCTCCTCACTTATTTCATTCCTAGCGCTTAGATGAAAGAGCTTCTTTTTGAAAATTATCAGTAATATGTCTGGGTCACATATCTCATGTGCCATTTGATGGATACACTGTTATTTGCTAATTCCTTTTACGATCCTATCTTGCATTGTGATTTGAGATGGTCGAATGTAAGGACCTCGAGATGTTCTACTTTCAAGCAGTTCTGAGGCTTTTATGTAAGTGATACCGTTCTGGTCATTTTACTGTAGGTATGGCTTGCCTCCACACCGTGGAATACTATTATATGGTCCACCGGGAACGGGCAAGAGCACATTAGCACGAGCAGCCGCTTGTGAAGCGGGAGTGCCGTTGTTTTCCATCAATGGCCCTGATGTTGTCAGTCAATTTTATGGTGAAAGTGAGGAGGCGTTGAGAGCTGTGTTTTCTGCCGCGGAAGAGGCTGCCCCTTCTGTGGTACTCTCAAATTCATTCTATTCTCAATAATCTCGTTTCTGCTTTATTCTTCAGAGCTCTTATGAGCGGCGACATTTTTGTCCTTGCTTTCTAAGTATGTCCGAACGTCATCTTGACATGGGTGTAGGTTGTGATAGATGAAGTGGATGCTATTGCACCTGAAAGGAAGGATGGTAGTGAACAGCTAGCCCAACGGATGGTGGGTGCCTTGCTGAAACTGATGGATGACGGTAGCAAGAAACGTGTTCTTGTGATTGCTTGCACCAATCGACCTGATACAATTGATCCAGCCTTACGGCGCCCTGGCCGCTTTGATAAAGAGATTGAAATAGGTGATTGCCTATCTGAGCTAATTATTCTGGATGTCAAATTTCGCCTTTATCAATCAGTTTAGTGGATGGCAGGGTTAGTGCAACATGAGTGTTTGCGTCTCTTGCTTTATGCACGTTCTCATCGTTAAGGTACCTGTGAAGAACCCAGACTTTACCTCTATAACGGTATCACGATTCATGCTGTGTAAGCTAATTGAGGTGTGCTTAAAACGCAGGTGTTCCTACATCAAAAGGCAGGCACCAGATATTGAAGAATCATCTTTGCAACATGAGGCACAGTCTACTTGAGGCAGAAATTCTGGAACTGGCAGCTGGTACACATGGTTATGTTGGTGCAGACCTTTCCTCTCTTTGTCATGAAGCAGCTCTTGCTGCACTTCGTCGCGTCATTAAGTTGAAACCAAATCTTTCATGGCACGCATCCTCAACCAACAATGTAATTACCTCTCCACATGATAATGGGGAAATCGATCCTTCTCTGGAAATTGTTGATACAGCTGGGTCTGATATGAGTCCTTTGTGTACCGCACTTGAAAGTGTCCAGTTGGAACCAGCGTTGTCTCAGGAATCAGGAGACTCGGATAAAATCAGACAGACTGCATTAACTGTCAATTTAGATGACTTCGAAGTTGCTAAGACGAGAGTGCGACCTAGTGCAATGCGAGAGGTGAGTTTCTACTTGATATCAATAGGTAGATTTTTCACTATCAAAGTGTTTTTACCCTTGGCTGACTGTTTTGAAATTCCTGCCTACGGTATCAGTCACCCCATTGTTACTGGTCCGTTACCTGCCTTAGCGCAGAAATTCTTTTTGTCGAAGTCGAATAAGTCTYCTTCTTTTCTCAGAAGCTTAAGCAGGCAGCAAATAGTTTCATCTAATTAAACATAACTAGTTGATGTGATTAGGCACTTTAGCAATTCAGGGGAAGCTTATGTATGTTTGCTATTGGATGAATGTTTGCTAATGGTTGTCCTATTTGATCCAGGGCGTTTTGATCGGCAGCTATATGTGGGGCCGCCAGATGAAGCTTCCAGGGAGAAGATATTTAAGATTCAACTAAGGAATACGCCATGCTCTTCTCTTGTAAATCTTGCATCTCTGGCTGCTCGTACGCCTACCTTCACTGGCGCTGATATCAGTGCCGTTTGTCGCGTCGCTTCTATGGCTGCTTTGGAGGTTACTGCTCTCTTCCGTAACTTATGTTTCTGTGTGGTCAATATGTTTCATGTTTGCTCTTTATCTGTAATAACCAGGAATCAACCATGATGGATATGATATTATTAACCTTCATGGTTTCAGACTACATGTTTCGTAAATACCCATACTGATGATGTGCTTGCGTAAGTTTACTGATGATGGAATGATCTATGTACAGGAGGATTTAAATGCTATCCAAGTGGAGGTTCGTCATTTTGAGATTGCGTTAAACGAGGTGGCTCCAAGTAATCCAGGACCCAACCCTGAGTTTTTCACCAAACACAATCGCGGATTGTTCAGTGGCAATTCTAGAGGGGTGTGAGGGACAAGCGGAGGGCATACAATCAAGAAAGATCTGTTTGAGCACACGCGTGCGGACTTGAGCTGGCCTATGCATGAACTTGCTTCGTCATTGTAATGTACCTTCAATTCTGCAACCCTCCACGGTTTGGTAAATAGGTCTCTACCTAAGAAGACGACCTCTAGTGATATTGCTCTCTTCCTGGTGCAAGTTGATAGTCAGAAAAAAACATAACTGCATTGATTTTTTATGCCTCGAGTATGACTGATAGTGTCCCTGCTGTTGGGCTTCTCCTTTTCCCACGATTTATCAGTCTCACGGTAGCTTAGAAATACGAGTGGGCTTGATGCTAAGTTTTGGCATGATTTGCTCGTGGTATGTCAAATAGACAATTTTGGCGAGGGTTTAACCTCATCCGACAGTTTGAATTTCTGTATTTTATTATCCCTGTATCCCCAAGAGAGACTAGGAAAGTTTCGAAAATGTTGTCCAATGATAATGACGTGTTTAAAGCAATATAGGCATTTTTGGGCCCAGAATTTCTTATGCCTCGTATAACTGTGCCATACTACGATTGTGGTTGATCGGCTAGCGCGCTGTCGGACAGTGAGAGCTAACAAAGTTTGTAGGACCATGCTTGTGAAAGACAGTCAAGGGTGAGAAGCTCCAGTTTGAGAATAATTTCGCGTTCATGACATTGCTGCAGTTCTAGAATTTGCTTAATGTTTGCAGTTGGAAATTTTTTCGCACATGGCACTTGGGGTGCCTGAAGACGCCAGGCAGGTGAGAGTTGTACTTGCACAAGCTCATCTGCTTTTATGAGTTAATAGTAATACTATTTCTGTTCTTTTGGAAATGCTTAATTGGTTCTTTGAATGTTTGTGCAAAAGTCTGTAGGGTCAGAAGATACAGATTGGAGATGCAAAGGTTCAGACTTGCAAAGTCATTTATCTCTGGAAATGACAGATCTAACGACAACTGAACATGACAAGAAAAGGTTAACTTACCACGTGAAATCAAGTCCACAACTGACTCCTGTTAATAGTACAGTAACAGAACTGTACTATTATGCCCTCCCCTTCCAGCCTATGAGGTKGTGACCCAAGCCCTTGAACTGCCACCCCCACAAGCGCTGTGTATTGTGTTTGGCCTGCAATACATGGYAAGCACACAACCAAGCCTACAGAATGTGTATGCAGAATCGAGTATTTTATTTATTTCACTGGAAATTCAATAGTTTCCATGCTCAGAGTTTCTTAGTCAAGAATTTCTCCCGATAGGATATGAAAACAGATCTAAATTCTCATTTCCAAGGTTATGATGGACAGAATTTGTCCACATGGGGCACCGCCTTAGAGGTATACGATGAGTCGACGGCCAWTTCTAAAACGAGATTCTAGAAGACTCAGCAAACATACACACTAGCGTTGATTGTCATTCATGAATCATCTCCTCCTGACCCTGGACAATCACGTTGAAAGACGTCAGGGTGTGATCTCTTGGCACAAGAAGCCGAGAATTATATGGCAAACTCGAGGTTTGGGGTTTAAGGAGCTTCAAAGCTCGGCCCTGGTTTCTCGTAGAGTGCCGGACGCGTCCACCAGTTGACATATCTTGTACTCAGGAAAACTTGCGGAAGGCCCACACGCATGCCCGTGYGGACAATGCGAATCCTCCTCGCAGTAGCACCAGAAATGCGGCGTACAAAGCTCCCGATACTCAGGTCCCTTCCTCTCTAGAAGCTCCCGAAAGAGCGCCGGCTCGAACACGCGCTTCGGATCATGCTTGTCCTGCATTTCCACCATTTTTTCGATATTCTCCTTCGGGAAATTGTCTCGCACTTTGCACTCGGGGTGGCGAAACACKCGCTCGTGGTTCTTCCCCCAATGCGGACGCCCTCTGTACTTGCACAGCGTCATTTGCTCCAGCGTCTCCGCGATGGTGGACTGCTTGGCCAGCTTATTGGGTACCTTCGCGGAGTGCAGGTCCGTCCACTGGACGAACACCACGTCTTCCTCGCCTGTCGCTGTGGAGAGGAGRTTTTTGTTGCCCTTGCCGAAGCGGAGCCAGAAGTATCCTGGCGGCATGCACCGCGTCACGGCCTTGTTGCCGTTGTTTTCGCGGATGCGGGCTTCGATGTTGGCAAGCTCGGATTTCACGATGCGTTTCACATCGGACACCCAGGACTCCAGCTGGGAGATTTTGAGGGTGAACTCGGTGTCTTCGACGAAGGCGTTCATGTGCTTGACTTCAAASAGGCAGTGCGGGCTGCAGTCGTCGGACACCATCGCGTAGTTGGTGCGAACGGTGGCGTGTTCGAGGCGGTTTCCTTCGCCGTCCGCGATTATGGAATCGTCGTGGATGATCTTCGCCATATTGCACACGTCTGAAAAAGGACAAACAACCCCTAATGAGCAGCGTGGCAAGAAATGATCTCAGAAAGAGTTTGGCTATGGCGGAATTTCTCGACTGCGGTGGGCATAGACCAGGTAACCAGAGATGACACAATTAATGGTTGCACTCAGAATTCTACACTGAATTTCTCGACCAATCATAGTGAGATTGTTGGACAGCTTCTAAAAAGTGCYTCAAATTCATAGGTTGCTTAACTAAAAAATAAGATGATCACAGCAAGCAATCAAGAATGACAACAGAATAGTTTGCCAGATCAGTGAGCTAACAAGCAGTTCCTTTTTTGGATTCCTTACTCATACGATTCCAGGTCAATTTATGTGAGAGATTTATTCTTACAAAGCTATGGACGGTGCTCTCCGAAGAAATCATTACCGGCATTCTGTTTCTGAGCAATCCATTCAGATTGCATTGACCGATTGAAATTGGCTGACCAGACGATTTCAAACGCCATCAACAATTCAAGCTCATAATTTACCTGCGTTCATCACGTCTGCAGATGTCGATTCTTCCGCGGCATCTTCCTCCCACTTCGCCAGGAGCTCGCCCCAAGCATTCGCAATCTCACCATCCACCTCCGTCAGGTAMGCAATCGTACCCTTCGGATAAAACTTCGGAGCCGTCTTCTCATTCCCCTCATTCACTTCCGTGAACATGATGGTTTTGTAGTTTCCGAAATCGGGTCTCCAGAACACAATCACATGCGGCGTTTCCGTCTCCAACGTTTTCCTTAAATCCGACACGATATTCTCATCGCTCAATCCCTTGCGCACTTCCAAAATCGTCCTGGAGTTTGCTTGCAGCTGCAGRGTGAACTCSGTCGCRATCCCCAGCAATCCAATCCCTCCCACAAAAGCTCTCACCTCCTCCTC
This sequence comes from Pleurozium schreberi, assembly GCA_006891605.1. Lineage (NCBI taxonomy): Eukaryota > Viridiplantae > Streptophyta > Bryopsida > Hypnales > Hylocomiaceae > Pleurozium > Pleurozium schreberi. The sequence goes on from VACF01000113.1 coordinate 65,991, forward strand.
GGACCTTTCCAAATCGCTAACAACAATCTCCCCTTCCGCATTCACCCACTTGACCGCCGTCACGAGATCCCCCAAACTCGCAACAGTCCCAAACCCCGAGCCGTGCGCAGAGGCCAGGATCACTCCACCCACAGTCAAATTCGCGYAAATCGAGAGCGCTCCAGCGGGGACAGACAGCCCATTCGCTTCCGCGGCGTTCACAAGCTGCAGCAGCGTCATCCCAGATTCCACCGTCATTTGTTTCCGCTCGGCGTCCACCCCAACAACACGGTTCATAAGCTGCATCAGCACCGTGACCCCTGTTTCAGAACGGTCGTCGTGAAATTCTGCTTTGGAGCTTCCGCGCTTTCCAGAACAAACGAACCCCGCGGAGGAGTGAAACCCAGGTCGAGTGGCGCGGATTGTAACATGCTCGGGATGCGAAGTGTAGCCCTTGACGATTTTTTAGTACTATGGAGTATTCTAAATTAATGATCTAGAGCTCAAATTTCTACGGTCTATTCCTACACTAGGAATGCATGAATCCACCAAAGGGAATTTACAAAAACATTATTTCATGTCTTGCACATGCGAGCGAATAGGGGTCCTTTGCGCACATCATTCTGAATGGTGAACATGGTTTCCAAGTCAATCTTGTGGTGGCGTGTGATTAGCATTCAATCGACACAAAACACCAATTTTTAGATTTTTTAATTTTTCTACGGTTAATTTTTTAAAAAGAAAAAAGGGGACAAAGGTCTTTTCTGTGGAAAATGGAATTCTGGGCTACCGTAGTAGTGCTACGTACTGTTTAGTACTTTGCAGTAGTAACAGGACAGCTGGAAGCTTCATGTTGAATCTGCAGTATAATCAACGGTGCACAGTGCATGCAGTTTCTGTTTTGTAGTAGTCATAGTACTCACAGTACTGGGCGGCAAAAACTCTGTTTTTTCCAAAATGCTACGCAAAACAGCCAGTCTTTCTTGCAACGACCCAAAAATAGATTTGGGAGGGATTCCATAATAATTTTTCCAAAATTTTATTACACAAAACGTAATTACTATGAATTTTTAGTGGAAGATTCTCTTCAACCTATAATAGTGATATAGACGTTTCTATTTGTGACCATAGGCTAATTGTAAAATCGACCAAGGGTTGGTTGCAATATTGAGAGCCTTGCAACCAGTCATAATGTGCCACAACTACATCGGGAAGTGTGCCACAACTTCACGGAAAGACAACATTCAATGAGGGGAAAACATTGTTCACGCACAAGTTTAGCTTTGGAAAAATTATACAAACCAATAGCTGATGCTACCCATTCAAAAATTGCGAGAAAGGGAACGTGGGTTGCGTGGCACAAAACACTTTCATGTGAAAATCTTTACTATCTTCATAGAATTAGGCCTACCTAAAACTATGGAAGCAATTAAAGACACTAAATTTGACTTTCCATGATGATTGACATATGTATGGTCACTTTCACAAAAATAATGGATAAAAAGTGGCGAGTATCCACTCGCCAAATGAGTTTTCTGTCATCCAAAAGACAATAAACGTCCACCTTGTCCTTGCAAGGGTTAACTCAAAAAGGAGGCCGCGGCCTTTTAGTGTCAGTGTCTGATGAATGACAAGTCATTCTCTTGTGTAGGACAGAAAATCAACTAAGGGAGTATGCTCTAAAACGGGCCCTTGAAATCGCTCCTATAAATAGTTGTAGAATGGATATGAGGTGATCCTTAAATGGACCATATTCACCAGTAAGTGAATCAAGAAAAAATACTTGAAATTGTGCGTCACACTTCAAAACAGCTTCACGCATACTAGCTTTCACGCTCCAACTTAGAACCTGTACCGCGACAGAAACAGACGAACTCTTAGATAATCAGTACGACGTATCGGAAAATTTTGCATGAGATAATTAAAAGACAACAACGCCAGCTACAAAATTTCTTCCATTTTAGTATTTCTGGCAGCATGACTTATCCTGACAAAGTTTCCCTAACCTTCTTGTTTAAATATACAAGCCAAGGATGTTGTCAGGTCAAAATATCCTGAAACAAAAAAAACAGTAATCGACTATCTTCCTTCTTGGTTACAGTTGATGGCTTGTGCAGACACAATGCTAAAAATCTCCATCAATAGACCCACAGTGTCAGATTGATCAGCGCCTTGAGTATCACACCTGATCAATCAAGACTCAAGTATCAGGCCATTAGAGATCTTTGACTCATTAGAATATGGGCATGCCATTGAACTCTAGTAACAACCGATCTTAAGCCTATTCAATAAACTTCATTAGTTCGACCTCGAGCAAGATTAAATCTAAAAATTGTTGCCCACAATTCCACTCGATTACTTGATGATTGACAGGCGAGACAAGAGCTTAGTAATGTGGCTCTCCCATTTCAGCAACGTAAAATTTTGTTATAAATAGCAGAAAACTCGCCAAGGAAAGAGATCCGCTGCCAAGCATTGCAAGAGAACAATTAGCTTGTCGTAAATCTTCTACACTTCTTCATTTTCCTGATTCAATGCACCAATTATTTATGATTCATCAAAGTCATCAACAGCAAGAACATAAATACTTGCGTTCTATATGCAGATAGATCTGCAAAGATACTTACATCAGCTCTTGAGAGGTCAAGGTGTCCGCTATCAGTAAGGTGTCTAATCACCAATTGACGATTGACTGATCTCCGGCCAGAGATTTTCGCAAGGGCCCGTAGATTCTTTCCCACTACAGTGCCTGTCTTGGCTTCTCGGACTACTTTCAACAGGTCTGGAGCAACAACAGTCGATATTCCAACATGTCTATCCATTGTTCCAAACCGTTCCTCTACACTACTAACTAAATCTTCTCCAAGGCCATAAAAACATTTGTCAATAGATTTTGCTTAGTGCCATCGAAGAGAAGACCCTTGAGGATTACCAGTATCCTTCTCAATTGGTTGCTAGATAATGGAGAGAGGGAGGCAGGAAAGGAAATGACGCCAGAGCTTGCAACCCTCCCACTACACAAGTTCAAAGCACTTATTCAAGGCCAAAAGAAGTCAATATCAATGCCCAGTCAGCATGTGATCATTATGGTAATTCATTGCCACATAAGCTACTTCTTAAAACCCGTCATAATAAAAAATAAAATTTTAGATTGAACAAAACCAGTACATATCCTCCAACGAGTACACAGCTGGAGAAGAGGATTGGTTTTCAACATAGCGGAAGAATAGTAATACTGGCTATACGTATAAACCAATTTTTACTGTCAAAATATGAAAATTAATAATAAATTTGAGGTACCAAATTCACTTGAATGATCGGTAGAGAGAGACTGAGAATATAAAGATAAAAAACTGACCAAGACAGATCCTCTATCTGGTGATCTTTGATAGTTCCACAACAAGTATTCCTCATACAGAAACGGTTATATAACTCCACAAAGATAAAAGTCCTAATTTTTACTTAAGCTACATGCAACTCAAATGAAGTATAACATTACTCTTGCCGTAATTTACCTCCAAGCATTGAAGAGACTTTGGACCACTCGTCAGTGGTACCTTGATGAAATGCAACGATGAGGTTTCCGGATTGCTCTCGCAGTGGATCCAGCTACTTCCTTGACGTCATCAATGATGACTAATTACGTTCTTGAGACAACTTCTCCGCCAGGCTCTCGGCCAGGCTTCTAGCAACTATAATTATTTCAAGTGCAACTTCGAGTCCAACATCACATCCAAATCGATCCCGATCCTCATATGATCGGGAGACAACGGGTYTGTTAATCAGCAGCTTCAAATCTTSAWTTAGAACATGCACTTGCMTTMCGAWGTGTTCCCTTGACGTTAYAGYCTTTCSCTWACARCAGTYTCATGATCCACGAGGYTATGAAGCYGTSRGTCCCTGTCACACAGAMTATCYCACCAGGTGCCAYAGATCTGCTCARAGGAAGAGGAATTCRGAATGGAYRCATGYTTCTACTCRCAACTCACACCCACTYTCTARACMWGCAARATTTCTCTRYTGAAACTTGGAAACRATGCTCCATCTTTCAAACTCCTCARATCACACATCACACTCAATTATACTCCACAGATCCCAAGAAACTCCACCTTCATTACAGAAAACTCACTACGTTTCCTTGAGAGACTCCATCTTGACAAATTCCTAAAACTTATGCATTGCGAATTCCGGTGCTATTCTAATACTGCAGGCTAATACTTATACTCAATCTCCCCCTGCTCTGGGCTGAGGTGAAACTCACTATTTCCACTCACTAAGTCACCACTTCACCARAAAACAATTGGTGYYGAASAGTTYGACMCTTGAGTCGAACAAAAGTCTAATGAAGATTCAAAATGCCTGCTACCCACACTTAATTCAGAAGCGATGATAGTGCCCTCCAAGATTCTCTCCCATCCCATCGCCACCTATGATACCAATGAGATAGAATASCAATTAGAAGATAGAACTTGCAAAAGAGAACTGAAGAACTTACAATCCATACATTCAACCAACAGTTCATAGTAAATTTAATTAGGATCACTACAATTCAAAAACCACATTGCAAGTCTGTTCTAATAACTACTAGGTAGTGAAACAAGAGTAGAGTGAGGAGTGGAATTAGCTGAAACGACCATAGATACCCACCTAAGAGGGTGGATCAAAGTATTGGATCAATGTCAAAGCCAGAGTTGATGAGGACATCCACRGCAGGGGCAAAAGCTATGGCATCTCTTCTAAAACACCATCTAAAAAAAGCTGCCACTTTATTATCAACTGTCCACATAGGACTACCGCATGATCCGGGGAAGATGTCGGTGGCTCCGTTTCCAAAGTAGGTCATATTACACTCCACATAACGGAATCTTCCATTCGTAGAACCAATGGGAAGGACATAAAAGCCTATGGATGTCACAACTCCTTCACACTTACCATTGAATGGTGAGTCTAGAAAGAGAGTTGTTAACCAAGGTACATCCTGGGAATGAACCARACCATCCAAATTTGTCCCATTTAATTCATCCCCATCAAAGGACGTAGCAGAATAAGTAATACCTTCCTCTAACTTTGCTAGAGCAATGTCAGAGTCAAGGAAGAAGACCTATACCCTTGCAATTAGCTTGTCTTCACCATAGACAGGATGATAAACATTCAAATCCCCCACAGGGAAGCCGTGGTTAGCCACTGTAATGTATCTTTCACCATTTGGCGCCAACAATGGTATCCCAGAACTGCTTCCCCTCCCTCCTTAGACCAAGAGCTTGTTGGTTTAAGGTGTTACTACCTTACAAGGAATGATAGCATGAAATGTGTGTTAGATATTTCAATATGTCATTAGGGAGGGTTACAATAGCTATTGTGATTTCAACAAGTTGGGGCTAGATGCCTCAGAGCATGTCTACCGTTACATGCCCAACTTAGCACGCTCAAATTTTCCATCTAATTTGTAAGGGCCCATTGTTTCCATGTCCTTCACCATTGCCACCAAAAACGACCCATAAATAGTCCAATGACCACTCATCACTTAGAATAAAGGATAATACAAATAAATTTAGGATGAACAGTGATTTCAAGGGCCATTCTTTAACACGCTCGGATTGAGTGTGAAGAGAATATTGTGAAGGATCCGTAGTACTTTTCATTCACATTTGAAGAGTGTTAGACCAAGAGCGTGTGACGGTGGCCATGCTCTTACTCACCCCATAGGGTGAGTACAAGATTCTTCAACAAGTTGGAAGACTTTTTGGTTGTACTCCCATTCCCTTCCATGTGCATCATAACATTGCCTTTGAAAGCCTTATCTTCCCACAAACTAAACCTCTTCATAACTTTCACTGCATTCATCAAAATGGAATGATTCAAAGTTTCCCATGATGTATACATAATTGTAGAGAATCATTTTCAATTTTTTTTTCTTTAAAAAGTGATTTTCAAAGAAGTTTTCTGAGCTGCTTTAGACTGCCCGCCGACCAATGAAAATCACATTTTGTACAATAACTTTTTAACCATGTAGTCAATAGTTATGAAAATTGTTGGGCGTGAAAGCTACTCCTCGGGGCTCAAGCACATGTTGTGTGAAATTTTCATAGAAAAAAAAGATAGAAAGTCCATTTGTAGTGAGCTGCCCAAAATCGCTATGTTGCCAAAAGAAACGCAGTCTTCTAGGGGTTAACTTGCTCAAGCATAGCTGGATTGATTGTTTCCAACTGATTGCTGTAATGGTTTCGAACTTGCTGTGGAATTTCAGGTATATACGAGCTCGCAATTGAAATTATTCAAATCGATGCAACATGAATTTAAGATGGAATATCAAGACTTCACTGCAAAATGACCTCAAAAGACTGAACTTTACTTAATATGTTCAAGCTTCTTGAATGATCAGCCAGTGAGTCTTTGCAGCTTCATAAACCAAAAGAGGATTCCGATATCAATTAGTGTGATGCAAAAATCAACTGAGAATTCAAACGGACTTAAGTCGGAATGATAATAGACACGTTGTCAATTGAGGTCTAACTATTGAATGATAAAGCATGGACCATGCCTCGATTCATGGTTGGTTTTGTAGTAAGAATGATTTTCATGATGATCTACAAACTTCCATTTTTGACGGAAGCTGAGTACTTTGAATTGTCAGTAGCTTAAAAATGACGACAACAAAGTTTACAACTCAGACTTCCAACTACAGTCTTGATTCATCAACTGCAGTGGGATATTTATAGGAGATTGCAACGAGACACATGTACTCTTTGTTGTATATTGTGGAGCACTTTAAAATTACGTTAATATCTTCTAAGATTTAGAGAAAAAAAATGAAAACAACGCAAAAAACAGCATGATTGTATTCAAGGAAGACAAAGCTCAGAACCTAAATAGTGAGAAATCTCAAGAGTACAGCTAATTTGAGAATTTAGTATTGAAAAAAATAGAGAAACAATTAAGAAATTAGAAATGAATTTGGACCGTTTGTGCCAAATCTATGAAGATCATTAGTCACCTTGAAGAGAAGCATCGACTTTAACAGCTTAGGCTTGTTCCGTTCCCAAGCTGCACGTCTTCAATTAAGAAAGGACCCATTGTCGATCGGTGCATTTCAATTCTTCGATTCGTGTGAAGCTGCCAAAACTCTCGTGGAAGATCGATCATCAGGAACGCTCTACATCGATGTTCGATCAACAGCCTCTTGAATTAATTTGCGAGGCCTCGCAATTTTCTCGATTAATGATTGTCCGGTATGCGATCGATGTCTGGCATGGAATATAATCAATCCAGTAGCGATTGCATCAGCACGGATTATGCACGTTTSATTCAAGCTTTTTCATWTCTTCTGACRTCGAWAGAACTTACAGTGAAATTCCACACTAGTCTTCTTCAGCGGTTGCTTATGGAGGTTTTGAGAACGTTACGTTGGACTGATGATGCAACTGACTTGGGACACTGAGTGAGCAAGCGTTTAAAGTTAAAAGTTTAGTTCGGATATATCGCTCGTATATATTGAATGCATTGGAATTCTCTGTTTCTGCAAGGAAACATGTTGCGGAAGCCATCAGTACGAGCAACGTAACTTACTCCATGTAAAGCCATTGATCGAGTCTTGCTGTATAGGGCACCAGATTAATTAATTMATCGCACTGTCCCGGGACTGTAAGTACGCCCATGATCGATGCCAGTACGTGTGTGTGATAAGAAGGTGAAAACTCTTCCCCATTTCACATTTCTAAGCATCAAGGCTGGTGGGTTTTACTTATTTACTTAATATTAAGTGAGGTCATACGTCATTGCAGAAAAATTGTTTTTTCAGTGAAATTAGACTGGAGCACTTCCTGAAGAAACTTTTAGACAGTTCACATGATTACAAAGAGAATCATCTCCATGATCAATCATTAAAGGTTTGGTCCTCGTCATGCATGATCATGTGCATGCATATGTTTGCCTTAATTATATCACAGTGTATACAAATCTATAACCAGAGTGACAAAGCAATCTAACGGGACCCCCCGACTCCTTCTGAAAGGGGAAGCTAAGCAAGCCAACAGGAACCTGTTAAGTTAAATGTATGTGGACAATTGTGAAATTTTGTGGAACATTCGTGCTTCACTACGTACAGTAGGTTATAATTAAATGTCCCTTGCTTAGAATGTAATTATATGCCAGCACTTACTGTTAGGTTTGCAACTTTCCTTTGCCGACAGACGCCTTGAAATTAAAGATCGAGGAAGAAAATAATATTATTCAAACTGTGGGAAGATTGATACGTTAGCTTGAATTTTGTCGTTACTTTCACATTTGTGCGTGTAATTGTAATTGGATTAATGTACAAAAGGGACTGCGTCGATCCATCGGCATTGCTAAAGAATGCTAGCTATGAGTTGGTGCTCATGGATTGTTGACTGGTAATCAAAACACTGAAGCTTCGACAGGGCTCCCATATCAACATGGTGGATGATGCAACTGAATTCATTTGGGGAATACTATTGCAAAGTCCGAAGACCATCCCGACATCGACACGCTAGTCTAGCTTGTCGGTCAGGTGGTGTGTTTCATTGAATTTCAGTCTAGTGCAAATTTCTTCTTTAAATGGATTGGATGGTGAACCCATAACGGATCAGTGGGTGATTGCATGAAACACCTTGCGGTTTTTGTAGCGTTTGGCATAGTACTCATGTTTTTTTCGGGAGTACTGTAAAATTAAAAAAATAGTTTTAAAAAAATGTGAAAAATATATTCAACGTATACACCTATAAGAAGAAGGTACCCTATGAAGGAAAAGTGTAGGAAAATTCTCTAAGTAGGAGAACTAGAAAAGTGCAAAATTTCATGAAAATAGATGTTTTGATGTTTTAATTTGTAATAAATAGGATAAAGAATTTTTGAAGAAACTAAAAATTGGCAATTTGGAAGACCT
>VACF01000115.1:0-109663 GCA_006891605.1 Pleurozium schreberi
GCAATCACTAAGAAATGGAATCGACTCATAAGAGCACCCCAAGTGATGACCTCCTTACTCGGACTCAGTAAGATATTCTCTTTCATGCTTTTTGTCATATCCCGGCCCATGCGCCGATTTGCTCGGATGTAGGATAGAAGTGGCAGTTTGACGTGGCATAAGTTATGCATTACGTAGCAAGTTTGCAAAGATTCTGGACTGGAGCAACATAGACCGCCTTTGTAATGCGCAAATGAAGAGCAAAAGGACAGATCGTTTCACAAGTAGTGTACGGAAGTATGTATCTCTGAAACAGTCAAACACGTAAGGCCCGAGGAGTGCATGATATTTAATAACCTCCAGAATCCTGTCCATTCAAATCCTTGCTCTGATATTCCACTTGTTCTACACTTGGGTGTTGACGACTCATTGTCTGGTTCCCCTGGAAGTAAACATTATCAAATAAGAGAGGATATTTAAACCSTAGAGGGACTTGCTCCTGACTACTACACTGACCCCTGTCACCAACAGCAATTAATCTATGCATACACTTGGATGGGCTTAGATGTTTTGCCAAGTCAGGATTTCATCTTTGGATGGAAATGAGTTGCTCAAATATCACTTGGTAAAATCGGATGTCACAAGATTTGGCTCCTGTAGAATACCCGGAGATCTCCCTACACATCTCCCCCAAATTACACTCCTGCAAATAAAAAATGCGTTGAAGTGACGCACATACTATCGTCTACTTTTCGACAACAATGTCAAGATTGTGAACCTGATTCTCACGTATTCTGCTTAGCAAACTCATGGATGACACAAACTTTTTCAAACAAATACAGGACAATGAACTCAAAGAATTCTTGGAAACTGCACATCATTGTGCTACAGCAGATTCATCGCCAAGACCTTTTCGGCCACTACATTACAGTGAGAATCGGCTCCTCTAAATCAAAGGAGGATTCCACACAGCATTCTGCGCTAGGAAATAATCAGCACCCTCACATGGGATGTTCGTTGAAGCAATCGCTAATTCGACGTAAATGGATTCCTCGATGACACAGCAGTTCGATTCCTGGGTAAAATAAATTGCACATCTGAACAACCACTCCGACACCAGAAGACGCCACTTGCCAGTGATGAAAGCTGCTCCGGTACCCGTTGTTCGGATGCCCGCGTTCGCCAGTATCATCACTGTTGAAAAGTGCCAAWATAAAGATGTYTACTGTGGTGACCAGGCCCAGTGCAGGTGGTTCAACTCATCAGTGGTTGCAGGATGCTTTGTGATGCAAAGTGCTGCAAAGAAATGCTTTCAGTAACACATCGAGTATGTTCATTCTGATTGAACAGGACTAACGATGCCTCTTGGAATCTCGCACAGCAGAGTGTTCATGTGTTTTTTAACGCAAGCACTCGTAAAACAACCTAAAAAATATCATTGGAGGGCTAGTCAGCGCAGAGTGCTAACTTACGTCTTCACAACTCCAGTGGTTCGAAGTACTTGCGGTCAATAAGATATGCTCCTACAGCAAAACGTACAGCCCAAGTATCCTTGGGTCTTCTGTCCATTATTCTGCAACACAAGATTCAATCACTATCAGTCGCAAGGAACCATTCGAAAGCCTCGAAATATTATAGGGTTTTAGGAAATCAACGTTTAATGGAGTGAGTTCTTCAACTCATTTGATTTAATCAAATGTTAATAGTTTCATTTCATAAGAAGGGAGCTGCAGATATTGTTATGAACATCTGAAACTACAAACGACCCCCATATGTGGTCCCTTAAGAACTCGATTTGTTATAAATTCCAACAGTAGAGGTACACAAAGGTGCATAAAAGATACAAAGGTCAAACGTTCATTCAGCTTCTGAAGTTGCTAAGGAAACAAAGTGAATACAAAACACTGAACTAACTGCAAACTTACAAATTCAAATGTACACAATTTAGAACCTCTTCAAAGATCCTGAGGCTTCCCCAGATAATCCCCAAATTTTGATGCAACAAGCAGAGTTCGTCAAGCACGCCCTCAGAAYAGGCCATTTCTGCCRAGATAGTAWAATACAGTGGCCATTGCCAAGGGGTAATGCTCATTCTCGGCGCATTCTCGATCACAAAATTCGCCATGTCCCCATTGCAACCAAACTTAGGAGGGAGATGAACACGCACCTTCCAGCGTCCCCCACATTGATCAGCCCGTTGTTGGGTCGCATCATGGGCATGGGTTCCGCGGTCTTCAACAGCGGAGGCGCCTGCGTAATCACCACTGGGCTCCCAATTTTCAAACTCACCAYCTTCTTCACTTCCGTTTCTTTTCCACTTGCTTCTCCACCGCTGCTGCCGCTGCCGCTTCTGCAGCTCACCACCACCGCGGCAGAGTCAATTCTGACCTGCAAGCTGCAACTCCTCCTCACTTTGGGTGCAAAGAGGCAGCTGGAAAACCTTCTCAGCTTGGGGGTGCTAATGAGACTTGGAAACTCACAGAATCCATGATGCAATCCAGACGCAGCTTGAAGCTCCATAGTTGCGTCGACGGAAAAAAAAATCGGTGTATTCTTGCGAGGATTGTAAATAGAAGCACAATTTCGCTTACTTGAGTGTTCCTGCACCAGAGCCCTTTAAGGCTCTTCGTCAAGTTCATCCTATCTTCATCCAGAATACACCCACTCACTCCGTCACTCACTCACTGTTATCATCAATTCCCTGGACAGAATCTGTTGACGAACCCCGGCCCCCCCCCTCAGTTCCAATTGCGTTTTCCGCGAGCGATTGCGACTTCGCAATTGCAAATTCTGAGAGATCGTAGCACAATGGGCGACGAAGGGCGGACTGGCTGCTATGATTGAAAGGAAAGGATTCTCTCACGATATAGTACCGCACGCACTACGTGTACATGATGCAGGCAATGGACATGACTTACTGTTCACTCGAATTGCATTCAGGTTTGGGGAAATTAGGGTTGCAGTTTTTGATTATGGCTTTGGTTTAAAAATCGCCAGTGGGGCGTTTTGGAAACTTGAGGTCTGTTTACTTGAGCACCACCATTGAGTGAGCCATTGTGGGTGGCTCCTCGACTCTTTRTTTTTCGGAAGAATCGTTCCTGTCTTTGGAGGATTGCAGTCTTCGGTCCCATTGGAGTGAATTGTAGAARAAGAGGGCCGAAGATCCTGTGACGAGAAAAAATGGACTTCGAGGAGCTGAGGACAGCGGCTTCCTGGATTACAAGCTCTAACAACGTGGTGGCTTTCACTGGAGCCGGTATCTCGGTAGAATCAGGTTAGTCTGATGGACTAGAACCTGATTGAGCAATAGGATCCCTAATAGCATTCTTTTTCATTTCAGGCTCCCTATTTACTCTGTAATTGCGCATGTCAGATTCTGTTATGTTGTGTACACATCTCTAATTGGACAATTTTCACATATCCAGTTGTGACAGGAGCTCATTGTCCTCCTGGGTAGTGCAATTAGAGAGGGTTGTGTGTATATTTGGCTGTTGCATGCATGCATTCATTCATTCGAGAATTTTTTCAGAAGGTTGCTTCATAGGCCAGGCGATCGTCATCTCCATTTGCTTTTCCAGGGTTGAACTTCTTTATGCAGCAAACGTGAGGTCGTCTTTCCGTAAGCTTTTATTTATGTCTTTGTATTATCATTATGAAATTTAGTTATTGTATGATATTACCGGGAGTCGCAGTTCATTTGAACAAAAAATTCTCGATGAATTGGGATGTGGCCTCTTCAAAGTCCTCCACACAGCTTTTTCAACGAACTTGTTGAAACCCAATTCATCAAGTGTTGAGATGAAGAATGGGAGACACTGAAATTTGCATGGAGAACGCACCTCCAGTATCATTGGCATATGCGTGACCAACTATGAAAGATCCTGCTGGAATCTTGAAAATTAATTGAAAGATTCCTTACAAAACTGTTGTTCACTCCCAGCCCAGTTACATTTCTCTGGGTAAATTATGAGGCCGAGCAAAAAGTTGAGTCTCGACAATTTTTTAGAATCTATGGCAAAAGATGGCAAGACATTTAAACAAAATAGGCTAATTTGGATTGGGTGGTCCTGTCCGCCTGACCATTTTAAGGAATGATGGTATTTGAAGCACTCCGTGAAGTGGTCAAACGAACAAGACCAATCATATAAAAAGTGCTGTCACGGAAGCATGTCACGGAAGCATCTGTGTTGCTTTATTATCCATAGACAAAATTATTTTCTGTATGTCCATTTGGACAAAATGTCAATCCCTTCCGACAAGTTTCCAATTGTTGACCTGTGCATTGCTAAATTAAAATATGATTGAAGACAACCACCGGCTGGTGTTAGAGGCCTAAAGTGGAGATACAAATGTGAAAACTTTAGACCAACTACCAACCAGTTTCAAAAGAAAATCTATTTCAAGTACATGTGTTACAATGTTTTACCTCATCACGCTAAGTTGAGCGGAGAGTACACAATCTTGCACATTAGCAGAGACCGGGTCACAGTACACATGACTAGAAAACTGTAAACCGTTCCTGACAGAAGAGATAATTGTTCTGAATATGTGATTTACTGAGAACAGTTTAGGAGTGGACTCTAAAATTTATTAAAGTGTACTAAATTACTAAATCAACGAGAAGTACGTGAAGCTTGTGTTCCTTTTGTGCAGGGAAGGAAATCAACGGAGAAGGATCCTGCACCACCACTTGAGAATGTTGCTGAAGTCAAAGATGACATTGCTGTACTGGATGCCCCAGAAAAGTCTCCCGAACCCCCGCTTGTTCATCAACCAAACGAAAACGAGTCACACATCGAAAATTCTAATGTGTGACGTGTTGCCCATCAGACCAGTGGGTTCTTGCAGCTTTGACTTTGAACACAGCCAAATGACCGTAAAGGTAACAAATGGCTGCGGACTTGCAAAGAACGTGCGGGAGGGAGCTTGAATCTAGGTAAATGATCTACCATCCTCACGGTAATCCTTCTTTCAAAAGCCGTGAATTTGCTGACATTGTCAAAACTAGTCATGCTTTACTGGCATCGTACATACCCACCTACAATCACAAAAAATGTGTTAATAAAAATGAGCTGCTCTCAGTGAAGAAATGCACACATTGAGCGATGGAACTGCCCAATAAATTCTGGAGGCAACACTCAATATGTCAGTTCAACTGATTATACATTTCAGCTCAAGCCATCACAGATTCAGGTATCCAAGTTGCAACCTTGGTGCCACTCTTTAGGTCTTCAACTACCTTTTCGATTGAGAGACACGGCCGCCTGCAATCTGGAAAACATAAATCTTTCAATGAGAGGTTTGAATGACAAACAATATAATTCAGTTATTCACCTAAAGAACTTCCTCGAACAGTTTGAATGGATGAACTTCGATCAGGTCACAAAAATCCGATCGTGGAACACAAGGAGCAYGCCCTGCTTACCATGATCTTGTAGTTGAAAGGGTTCCCATCCTGGAAAATTGAGTCTCACAACTCTGGAAATATATTCTCTAGTCCCAACATGAAGTTGGGCTCCTGGATCGAGAAATATGATGACAATGCTGCTGATGCCGGCCCGATGACCTTGTATAGAGTCCAGCATCATCGTGCAAGTCCCCGCATAAACTTGAGGGTCAATTGGGCAAATACGATCTCAAATCAATGCTGTGTCTTACTCCAAAGCACTCATAGTGGGTCATTCTCTCCAGTCTAACAGAGCATGTCCAACTCCTTGCCTTCGCAGACGATTCTCCAATTTGCATATGTCAAATATGGTCACTTGGCGCGTTTCCAATAGGACTTGAATTTTTCTGTGCCCTTCTTCACTGGATTAGAACGTTTTCCGCTCATACTTCTGAGGTTATTTACATCCCTTCGCTTATCTACAACTTTGAGAATGGATCTCAGTTTTGCGTAAGTTTTGGCATCAGGTAGTTGCCCCCGATCCATCATTTCCCTATGGTACTTTAAAGCCTTGGTGTGATCTCGAACACGCAAAAAMCCGTAGATGAGGGTGCARTAAGTAAAGGAATCAGGAAGAAATCCCGCTCTTTTCATTTCCTGCAAGATACCATCTGCCTTAAGATGGCGACCTCCTCGCATATAGGAATTCAAAAGCATGTTGTAAACCATCAAATCCGGCTCTTGCCCTCGGTTTTTGAATTCTTCAATCAGGTCACGCACCTCCTTGAATTTCCCTTGCTTTTGAAAGGCGTCCAGAACTGTCATGTAAGTGACTCTTGTAGCCTTACAGCCCTCCTCCTTCATGGCCTTCCAAACAGTGTTTACCATGTCCAGGTCCCCTGCAAGTCTGTATGCATCCATCAAGGCCGTGAATGTCTCCACAGTCGGACGAATCCCTTCTCTCCGCATCATTTCAAATGCACTCGCAGCCTTTTCCGGCCAACGCCCGGCAGCGTAAGCGCTTACAAGAGTTGTGTAGGAGTAAGAGTTTGGTTTTACACCCCGAGCCTCCATGCGACTAAACACCTGAGCAGCATTCTCGGTCATTCCTTCACGCCCGTAAGCACCAAGCAACGTAGTGAAGGTCACCACATCCGGCTGTAAGCCCAAGGTCTCCATTTCTTCAATTAGATCCTCAGCTACAGCGAACTGCCTCTTAGGCTTAGATTCCAGGTAGCCAAAAATAAGTGCATTGTAAGTGGCCACATTTGGCTGTAATCCCCTTTCCTGTATCTCAGTCATTAGGCCTTCAGCCTCTTCTAACTGKCCAGCCCTTCCATATGCGCCAATGAGAATGTTATATATCACAACATTAATCGGAACTTTCAACTTCTCCATCTCAGTGGTAATCAATAAAGCCTCTTTTAAGTAGCCTTCRTCACAGAAGGCCTTAATAAGCGAGCCGAAGACTGTAACACTAGGGCAGACACCCCGCTGTACCATATCTTGGTACAGAGCCCAAACTTCCTGTACTGAGCGGCCCCCCTTGACGGCGGAATTCATAAGAATACTGAATGTGACGGCGTCTGGCTCACACCCCAACCTCTGCATTTTCTCTAGTACGGAAGGAACTTCATCTCGCCTGAAAGAGAGGCATCATATCAGAAACTCACAACTCACAACTTAGCGCACAAAGATTATAATGTGCCAAAGAATGTGGTTACTCTTTACAATGTTACAGATTGTTGATCTACCACAATTSTAGCCTACATCGTATCATACAATGAGCACAAGACCTAGTTGGCAACCACAACTCTTCCTTCACCAGCATATTCAGAAACATCAAGGTTGACARATTCAAGAAACAATAGTTCGAGTTACCAGAAGGAGAAAAGAGAATAATTTTCATACTACCCCAATCTTGAAAAGTTCAAGTTTTCACTAACACCTTGCAGAGTCAAAGCCCGTTACAAACACAATCGTACCTTCTGCAGTTTGCTAGGCATGTTATCAGCGCATTGTAAACCTGAACACAGTGAAACTGCTTCTCCTCCGGAAGCATTCCGAAATAGACGAGGGCTTGATCCGGCATGTCCATTCTACCGAGAAAGGTGAACAGCAGTGAGAAGCTCCTGGAGTCCCAAAGGCAGGGATCATGTAACCGCATCCACCTAAAAAAGGAGAGCACCTGATCGGTCAAATCGTCTCCACACAAAGCCTCTAAAATGAGGTTGGCCTGGATATTACTAAACCTAYTCACAAATGGTGCCATGTAATCTTCGAGTACACGATCCTTCGGCACGTTGTAGGCAATTTGGAGAACTTCCCTCACAGCGCTCGTGTCAGACTCCTTTTCACTACCCTGATTAAAAACGCCATCATTGCTTCGGCGGATTACAGTCTCCTCAGGATTGGCCCTGGAGATTAAGCGACTTCTGTCCTTCAAATTTGAAAAAGGACGCAAGGTCTCCTTGCCAAGAATTAAGGATCCYGAGTGATAAAGGCCAGGCTCATTGAATTGAACACCTCCAGGTTTCCTTGCAGCCTTGTTGTACTTGAAAACCCTGCCTTCTAGCTTACTATCACGGTTTCCGGAGCGAGAATTCAAAAACCTTCGTAGCGGATCTTCGCCATCAGTCGTCTCCTCCGTCACTGATTCAGCATCCGAATTCCCAGCCAGTCCATCGTCATCAAAATCATCATCCYCATCTTCAGAATCCGACCATACATCAGAAATCCTTACATGACCATAGCCGGTAACCAAATCACCCTCCTCCTCAATATTGTCCTCAGTGTTTCTCAAAGCTAGCTGGAACCGCAACTCGTCGCTGCCCTGTGTAATTACACGGTCAAGCTGCTGAGAAGGACCCCACTCATCAACCACACTCCTGCTGCTGCTGCCAACATCACCAGAATCCCAGTCCAAAATTTCTCCTCCTCCCTCGACTTCATAAGAGAGCATAACTTCTGTACCATCTCCGCCTGGCAGGTGCCATTTCGAATCAATCTCTTCAAAGCTTCCAAAGACCAGGTCACTTTTCATATCGCTATCTTGTTCAGTATCGAGAGCCTCATCCTGTTGCCAAGCCTCTCCCACAGTCTCCACAAAGTCAGCCGTATCTAATCCGAACTTCTCTCTGCAAGTATCATCACGAACCTCGTCGTCCACCACGTTACCCACAGCCCTGGAATAACCTAATCCAGTAGAATTCATATCATAAACTACAGCTTGGTTGTCTTTGACCTTTCCCGAAGCCTGCCACCTAGAGTCCGAATCCAGATATTCGTCGTCGTTAGCTGGATCAATCATTTTCATAAGCACTGAATACGGATTAATTCTAGGCTTAGGAACCGTCTGCCTATCTCTGGAAAAGCCGCGGTCCTTCGGCTTCAAACCTTTTGATACCCTTGTGTATTTAATCTTCGGCACCACGTACTCCGGCCTCTCATGCGTTTCTGTTTCATCAACTCGGGATGCAAGCTCATCTTCAGCATCTGCTCTCCTGACAACTTTAGTATTCGCTACCTCCGAATGTTGGCTCGCCTCGTACTCCCAGAAGTCCAGTTCCTCATCGACCGATGTGGTATCCCCCGACCCCGCATACGACCTATCAATCAAAACAGCCAAAACCGTGATGAAGTGTGTGTTGGTTGCAGACCGGTGTCGCAAAAGAATCAAACGGTCAAGGGTGATGTGCAAGAGTAATGCGAGAACATCGACTGGCAGCTGTTTTTTCCATTGAGCTTTTTGGAACTTTAGGATAGTCAAGTAGATGTCCCAATCCTGCCTGCCTCCGTTAACCATACGTCAACAATATCACTCAATGCCATTCAAATACCACCTTCAAACCAATGGAAACTGCCACGTGATAAGATTTCATTCCAGAAAGTGCCTTGGTTTAACCTTTTCATGCAAGGATTTAAGGAGTTAGGAAGGTCAGAATAAGGATGGGCTTGGGAAAGACACCATATTGACTTTGTAAATTAATAGCAAACTTAATAAAACCCCAAAAAATTACGAAACAAACGACATAGATTGGGTACTGTACTCTCTTAGCAACAGCTGAAAAATTCAAATTCATTATCATCATCTGCGAAGAGGTCCGATCCTTATTTAAGGGAACTTAAATTGCTGGAAGGTCTTTCAAATTGCTAAAAAGTCTTTCACATTGCTAATGACCTAAAGAAAAGATTCAATGGATAACACTCAAGGCAAAAGTAAAATATAAGTTGGAGGTAGTGGCGTCACTGAAGTTAGAGTATGGGACGGACGGATGCCCCTGGGGATGAAAAGTGGCACCCAAGGGTCACTCATCAGGTGCGGCGGATAAGGGTAAAGGCACCCCGGCAGGTAATAAAATACTCCATTCAAGTGTAGGCTGTGTCATTGTTTTGCTGTGGCAGCGCAGCGGTGGAGGAACTTCCGAGACCGACTTATAACACAGATCGGAGCTTAAGTGAAAGTGATGTTGGAGGCTGCAACCCTATTTTGATAGTGTGACATTGTGCGCAGATCTTGGGATCGAGCCTTGAGAGGTGGAATGCCTGTTTGGGTTCACCTTGAATCTTGTCAGTGTCGGAGGAAGATGATTTCACGGATTATGTGCAGTTGGGTAGCGATGAGTGCGCAATTGTGAGGGTTTCGTATGTGTAAATTGCGATTAGTCACTGGATTTGTGAGTGTTGCGAGTTTTCGCAGCAGATTTTGTTGATTTCTTGGTGGGAATGTTTGTGTGCGTGTTTCATGTGGGAATGTTCTGAATGTGCGAAGTTGCAGGAAATTTTGGGAGGAAACTACCAACGGCCTCAGCCTTGGGATTTTTCCTCGATTGGCAGAAGGTGAGGGGGTTTATCTTGCGCGGTGTTTCTGGTGTCGTTCGTTTCGACTTTGGTTTTCCCCTTTTCTTTACATTTTTTGAAATTGGTTTTGAATATTTTAATCCAACGTAATTCTCCRCCTCGGTTTCTCCGCTTCACTCAGTCGTTTTTGATGAGGGTTTGTGGGAGAGTTTTGAATCTTTTATCATCCACCTTGTTGACTGATGATGCGGAATAGTAGTAGGRGAATCTMACCATCGTTCATGTTGTCTTTTTGACTATATATGGCATCAACTCTCTGGCATAGAATCCATGGGTCCTTCTTTCCGTGGAGATGACTGTTGATAGCCGTCGAAAAGATGTTGTCGAGTTTGAGAAAGCAGTTGTTTATGGGTTTACTGTAGGGAACTGGGTGGGATATCCCAATGTTGGAAGTCCTGCCTCTCAATAATTTATGCCAAGTGAATCTTGACTTTTAAGATACCTTTACTGAATCTATGATTAGGCCATTGAAGGAAATGCTGCAACTAGYGGACTGCTGTTTGRCCAGATACAGACTATGTTGGAAGGCCTTCCAAAACGGCTCTAAGTTCTGAAGTGGATACTCTCCGCATTTCTGTTTTGGTTATCAGGCAATGCTTTCAGGATTACTCTTTTTCTTGCTGACTGCGTTGTTGAGAGAGGGAGCCGATATTGAAGTAGAGAACTGAGAATGCCCAAGTGGTCGTTCTGGAGAAAGACTGCATTGCAAGGAGTGTCCCCAGCGGGGATGTGTGAGGAATCGCGACAATGCCTTCGCCACGGTTCACTGTAGCTTATGCCTTGACGGCAAAGAAGACCAAAAGTTTTATGCAGCCAAAATTGGAGTCCTATGCCAGGTTCTTTACAGTTTCTCCCTCCGATGAGAATTATGGCAGAGGGTAGTATTTGCGTCCTTCTTGCGCTGTATCATGTGTTGGAGTGTTGATTTTTTCGTTGAACTGTGGAGGGACCTGTGGAGGGACCTGTGGGTACTGTCGAGGGCAAATTCTTATCTCTATCTATCGATTTCTTTGAGCAATCTCAAATTGAGAGGTTTTTGACCACTGGAAGTCAATGGCAATAGGCTTTAGCCAAGTTATGCCTATACCACTTGGTATTAARGCTAACCTAGTTCACGAGTAGATTAGCTGTTGTTGGTAACAGGGGTCAGCATAGGAGGCAGGATCGGGTCTTAACCCCTGAGCGCCCAGCCCATGTTCACAAAAACCCAAACTTTTCTATACTCATCCCAATTAAACCATCACCTAAGAAAAGATCCACATTAATTGACAGTACCGATTGGTAGTATAGACATGTCCGGAGATACAAGAAAGCGTCCTTTGACAGTACCATTGAAAAGATTGTAAGAATCAAACAAGGACATCTTTCAAAAATGGAGAGGCCATTTTGGCCCCTGGTGCACTCAGGGGGTTAACGGATGCAGTCTCTACCCATGAGAAAGGCTCATTGTTTATCGCAGTTTCATAGCTCGTTTTCGCAGACCTAAACTTACTCTGACCTGACTTTATTGTCTAACTTTGTGAACAGGTCGAGGGGAGTCACCTTTGCGGCACTTGATCGCAGTAGACCTCTTAYTGAGCAGGGGCCTTACGACGTCATTCTCCACAAGGTAAATTAGTCTCGCATGGTCCCYGTGAATAACTGTTCAATCATTGAGCCTTTGAGCCCGTTGTCATTGTCTTGTTGGTGATGATTAACCCCTAAGTTCCGAAATGGTCTAATTGCCCGCTGCGACACCTAATAGAAGTTGAAATTAATTATAGAGGCAGCTTCAAGGAAGGGAGAAGAATTTGGTATCTATAGCAGTTGAAATAAATCATTTAGGAAGCTTCAAAGATAGGGAGAAGAATRTACCAATTAGAAGAAGAAATCATACTCTACACTTTTGAACAACAGAATATACATTTGGGGAGTTACTGTAATCGGCTACTAGCTTACAAAGTGGAAGTTCTTCTTTTAGCGTGGATACTTAGGGTTAATGTTGTCCTCTATTTTTATCTTGGGTACGGAGGGGACAATTTGTCCTCTAGGGTGTACGTTCGGATATGTATGTCCTTTTTTKATCTTTGTTTTTCCGAGGTCATAGTGAGTGTGTGGACAGGAACCATTCAGTGTTATCATTTCTGATATCCTTGCTTCTGTGGACTTTTTTTAAGACTTTTGAGGACGTCCTTTAATCTCTCTCATGCTGCTGACTTCCATTTGATAATCTGCCGAGAATGTCTCCATGTCCGAGGGTGTTCATTT
Source organism: Pleurozium schreberi (assembly GCA_006891605.1). Classification (NCBI taxonomy): domain Eukaryota; kingdom Viridiplantae; phylum Streptophyta; class Bryopsida; order Hypnales; family Hylocomiaceae; genus Pleurozium; species Pleurozium schreberi. The sequence goes on from VACF01000115.1 coordinate 12,473, forward strand.
TCATATTTACATTGTCCAGACGTGAAGCTGTGCTTGTTGGTGGAACTGCCTGGAGAATGGCAATATGCTGTTGAGCTCTAAAAGGTGCTTGTCATGGTTCGTGTATCATGTATCTGGATTTACGCCGTAATCTGCTTCTCAGTTGCAAGCGTGTGTCAGTCTGGTACTGTGATGTTATTATTCTTATTGGATTGTGTGTCTGATGATACAGTTGACAGGAAAGGAGTGGCGGCAAGAGCTGGAGGTGAGGCAAACATAGGGAGAGGGTGTTCCTTGTGAACTGGCAGGCAAAACTGAGCCCCCTTCTGTTAAATCTCTTGCTGCATAAGAATATTATGTCGCATGAGAGTCTTACTGTCCCTTGAAAATTGAACAGCACGTGTTTTCAAGTGCTACAGGGCGGATTTGGAAAGCAAGGATGCCTCCTTTATATGTCCAACCTAACTCTTTGTACCGAAATCCCAGATTTAGTCCACTTTGATAAATTATCATTGTACCATAGAGGTCGTATTGTCCGTCTTCATGTCCGACCAAGATTGTAAAGCAGGCTTGGCTCTGCAGGATTATGTGCAGAAGTTCCCAGATGTGATTGTTTTAGATCCACCAGCTGCAATTCAGCACCTCAGGAACCGGCAATCTATGTTAAAAGATGTGGAAGACTTGAAGCTCACGGATTGCGATGGTAATATTTGCTCTTATTTTCAGTTTTGTATATTTTGGTCCTACTGTTTGTTCTCTGAGATTGTGAGATCACGTGTAATTGCATTGCATTCATGTGAGGGAACATTACCTATTTGCAACTATGCTGTATACATTTCAAAGCGGGGAAAATCAGTTCTTTGGCATGCATATATGTGGCATTCAAGGCACAATTCCTGTGGGCTTTTTGTTCTTATTTTGTGTGACCATTGTAGGTCAAGTGCGGGTCCCCAAGCAGCTCGTGGTTGTGGGTGATTCTTCCTGCATCCCGACCTCTGTAGCTGAAGCAGGATTGAAGTTACCATTGGGTAAGCTCATAGTCCCTCTTTCGATCCTTAGGAATTGCGTTTAGTAGTTCTAAGGCATTTACACAAAACTGCACACTGATGTGTTGATGTAAGATTGAATCCTGTATTCTCTTGAAATTCTTGTACTTCACTTCTGTGCAAAGTCAATTCCGAGGGTTATTCTTTGTCCATGTTATTCTCTGTGTGGAGACCATGGCTAGAATGTAGTATTGAATATTAAAGACGTCTTYATCCATATGTGGGGGCAAGASTAGAAGTTGAAAAGATAATCTGAATGACTTCCACCATAATTTCGACATTGAATCACCAAAATCAGCTCTTAACATTGTTAGCCTGTGGGCTCATTCCTTGCGCAGTTGCAAAGCCATTGGTTGCGGATGGTTCTGCCAAGTCACATGCCATGGCACTTGCTTATGATCGTTTCGGGCTCTCTTCTCTTGACACCCCTCTCGTTCTTCAAGAATTTGTGAACCATGGTAAGTCCGTATGGCCCTTGATGTCACCGACTTCAATTTATTCACTATTCCCTGGATAGCTCTTGAGCATCGCCTCMATGGGCACCAAATGTTTTTGATAATTTAAGGTCTGATTTTGTATTAACCAGAAATATAGTATAGCTTACAGTTGTTTTTCTTCGTATCTATGGTTCCGTACTTATATGCTTCAGGCTTTTCACTCAGGTGGTGTACTGTTCAAAGTGTATGTTATCGGTGATGCCATCAGGGTATTGCGAAGGTATTCCTTGCCTGATCTAGGTGAAGGGGATCAAGTAAGTTTTGGTGTGAAGTCGTTTCCAAGAGTTTCCTGTGCAGCAGCTTCAGCGGAAGGGGCTGACCTAGACCCGGAGGTCGCAGGTAGTGTGACGTTTTGTAGATCTGCCTGCGTTTCAATGGAGTTATTTCTTTGAGGACATGTTGTCCTGTGTCCCCCTTCATACATCTGTGTAACCGTATGAAWATGTTTTGCTCACCATTTTTAAGCTGACTTTTCGCTGAATTATTGTTGGACGCAGAGTTACCACCTCAGCGACTTCTCGAGTGCCTTGTGGCAGAGCTACGCGCCAGGCTGGTAAGAATGTCAGCAATGTTCCGTGGTGAATTTGTCTGGTAGTATTTTATCACGTGTCGTCAGCAGAATATACTTTTACTTGGTAGGTTTTGACATTTTAAGAGTGTGAATTGTGACTTTTATTGAACCCCTTGATGGTCCAGTTGCCTCTAGTAACTCGGTTGTGTCCCAGAAAACCTATCTCATACAAATATATAGGCACGAAGTACGTCATGACACAATGCAATGTCAGAATCTTCTGGAGACAWTTTGTTGGGAACAGATGTAAGAAGAGCAATTTCCAAAGTCCATCTACAGATGAACTGGTTTTCGATCATCCATTCTTCTGTGGGTGATGTCGAATTTCTCCTTCAGAACGCCAGGTTCTCCTGGTTCAAAATCTAAGTGTGTTTCTTTTTCCAGGGTTTGTCACTCTTCAACTTCGATATGATTCGAGAAGGAGGTGCAGGAAATTGTTACTACGTTATAGACATCAATTATTTTCCTGGTATGCAGGATTTGGTTTACTTTCCCCCCGATTATTACTACGTCACTGCTTTCTTGATCTCCTGTACATCAACTTGCCAGACTATCAGAATATTGTTGCGAGTCTGTCGTATTGTATCGATTACAGTCTAGTGAATTTCTACCGGCAATTCTAAATTATACTTACTGTAATGTACATGTTACATTGTTTACCCTTTCTGCAGGCTATGGCAAGTTGCCAGACTATGAGTTGCTTGTCACCGATTACCTAGTGGACTTGGCAAGGAGCAAGGGCAAGAAGCTTGGACCGGGAGGACCTATCCTTGATTTTGAGGAACTTCCGAGCGCGTCCTGAGAATATTCCCGRCGTTGATGATTTATTTTCTGCATTTCAAGCCTTAAACTACAATCGCAAGATTTAGTGAATGTGCAATCTAGGGTCAGAGTTTAGTTTTTTTCCTTCTGTTATCAAATTGAAAGACAATGAGAAATGTCAAAGGCGCACAGATTTTCAGGTTGAGTCACCTTTTGAACATTTAGGGTTGACCGGCATGAATTAGTTGCAAGGTGTTCTCTCGAGCTGTGAAACTAGAGCAGATCCAGTTTAGCTTTACAATCACCTGGAGGCGTCCTATTGCTGCTCACTGGCTTATAATCACAGAATAATAACTTCATCATGAACTTCTTTTGCTGACTCAGTAGGCTTTTCTTTCTTGCTTAGTCATCTTAGGCCTAGAGAGCAAAGAGCTTATCATTTTTTTCTTATTGAAGTCTGTCTAATGAATCCAGAAGTTAGATCTGCTTTATTTGACAAATTTCATGTGAACAATATCTTTTATTGAAGTTTGACAGAAGCTTCTTTGCTATTGACCCTTTGCCCAAATACTGAACGACTGTCACGCAGTCCAGGTTCTATTGGGTGTGCACTATTGTACACTGAACCTTGGAAGTGCTCCTGGAGCTAGAATCCTTTGGGATTTGTGGCGTGATCGAACCTACTCTGCACGGGACAATACCAGCAGTACTAACAGTGCAATTTGTTTATAATGCTCATGCTCTGCTATCATAATATTGAGCTGCAGAAAGTTTCGTACAAAACTCTGCACTAACTTGCTTCATGGAATTGAAATTGAAAGCACATTAAACTGCGCATTTTGGGGTTTAGGAAGTATCATTGCTTTTGAAGTGTTATAGGTCTAAATGTCACTAAGGTATAGAATTCTCAGCTGAACAATCTTTGTAGTGTATGTGTTGTAAATGATGTGAATCAAATTTGGAGTCATTTGGCTATAGAGATTGCAAGATTGTGATGTAAATAGTGTCGAAAAAAGATGCTTGAAATTTTCCTAGCAACATGTTAAAAGTGAAATTCAATTTCTAAATTTATTCAAATGAAAAAAACTTAAAACACAAAGAACATGCTTCAAAATCAACATATAAATACGTTGGTGAAAAAAAATCATTCAACTGACTAATTGTGTCTACAAAATGGGTTTAAAATGTCAAAAAAGTAGCAAGAGAAGTTGCAAAAACATCTAAAAGTTGACCACTACCGCCCCCACCCACCCACCCGCCTTCTATTGAAATGCTTCTCAAATATTCATAACTTAGCTTTAAAATTGCAAAAAATTGCAAAAAATGTTGCAAAAAAGCATTCAAGATTGAACCCCCTTCTACTGAAATGCTTCTCAGATATTCATAATTTCTTGGATTGATATGAAATTTTAATCACACAAACTTGTATGCACAACTTTCCCAAAAAAATTTATTGGAAACAAGCATGTTATGAAGAAGAAACAAACTAGACTAGTATATGCAATTTATCCAATAATCTTATTGGCAATGGACATTGTATGAAGCAATAGGCCGCCAAAGTTCTCTGAAATGCTTTTCAAACACTAGTAACTACTTGGATTGATATGACATTTTATTTACACTAACTGGACTAGTATGTGCAACTTTCCCAAAAAAAATTGGAATTGGACACCTTATGAAAAAGAAACAGGTTGCTGAAGTTCATTGTAATTTTAAAATGTCCAGATTTTGAACTTTGATTGGCTTCCAAACATTTAAAACCACTTTGATTGGCATGAAAATTTACCACAATAGCTAGATAGCTAGATTTCAAGGGAATCTATTCCAACAAACTTTATTAAAAGCAAACACTGGATTAATAAAAAAAACAAGCCTTGGAAATTGCAGCCATCAAAATACAGGTGGAGGAACTAAAACTGAACATGAGAACTTCAAATGGCTCTCAAAAGATTAGTACATCTTGGATTGTTCTAAAAATTTTACCACACCAACTAAAAGATAGAATGCAAATTTTCCAGCATTTTTTTTATCAAATTCAGACATTGGAGGCTAAAGCTACAACACTTCAAGTTGAACCTCCAAACTATGTGACGACACTTTTGGTCACAAGGGGTGTTTAGGGGCTAATCCTAGATTGCCATGATGATCACCATGGAAATCATGCTTTTTAGGTATCATGTGAATCATTTGCTTATAAAACCCAAGAGCACTCATTGAAGGTTTAACTATTGTACAAAACCTCCTCTTGTCACAAAAAAATTGCAAGGATGAACATCTCCTATTTCTTTCATRAATAATCATTCATCATATATTTTGAGGTTGTTGCATCTTTATAGGATTAACCTTGTAAACAAAACATCCTATAACCAAGGTTGTTAGTCAAAAATGTTCTAGTCCTTGACAAAAAGCGGTACATTCTTCATTCGTAAAGTAATCAAATGGTTAACCATGGAACAATATTGAGTACCAAAGTGTCCAATGGATGACCAGTGTTAATTTAAAAAATAAAGAATGCACCTATTGATCGAAAAATCAAAGTATTTTGGTGACTATTATAGTCTATTTTGGGGAGCTATGTTCCTCCAAGGTTAGCTTGAATTCATTAATCCTCTAGTACTCGAATGAGCACAATGTGATCATTGGGCGGCGTCCACACTAATCAAAGTATGCTTTGGACTTAAAGACCTCTCAAAATACATGATTGTACAACAACACTTTTTTCTCAACTTATATACATATATTGTCAAAAAAAATGAATAAATGAAATGTAGTCATGAAAAAGAAATTGATTTGGTGGACTTACTAGGCATGCAGAAGATAGCCAAATGACACTTGATTGACTCYCATCACATAAGTTGATCAGAATAGAAATCCATTTGCCTTGTTCATATACATTGTGATATTGCAAAACCAAATAATGTTATGTTTAAGAAAAAAAATTACTAAAAAGACATGCTTTTCTAGGAAATTCTTACTTAAAAGACTCCTTATAAGTCATTACTTAAAATCTTATCTCTGAACTATACTTAAAACACCCCTTTTTCTTCTATTGGTATAGGGACCTTCAAGTTACACCCATAGTATTGTACATGAAGGTCTAATTCTACACTCAAGTGCCAAAACCGAATTTCTATGTTCGATTCTTAGGGGTCTACTTCACCTCATATCATTCACAAAATTCCATGTGGCAATTTTTCATACACAAATAACTTAATTTTATGCCGAACTTAAACTTCACATTGGGTGTTATTAAATCTAGTCCTAGGTAAGGCCTTTGTGTACAGAATATACTCCAAGGGTTCAACAAACTCATTTTAATTTAACCCCTAAGCGCTCTGCATTTTGTAGAAGATGCCCAAAGCAACATGCCCGTAACTTGTAAATAACAAATGCTTTTCATTCATCTAGTGGAATGTCTAGCGGAGGTGTGAGGAGGAGGGCTTCTACTTTATTAACCCTTGAAGGACATTCCATGCCTGAGGGGTATTTTGAAAGTCAAACTTGAGTTTTTCATATAGTATTTGATTTTAATTGCTTTTAAGCTTAACTAAGAAAATGCAGCTCCAATTCTATTTGGATTATTAATGTGAAAGTTATGGAACTTCTTATTTTGCGGGCAATTAGAGCATATTCATGAAAAAAAAACTTTTTCTTCCACTTTGAATGCTAATATCTTTCAATCTGTACGGTCAAACATCACGAAATTTTTACAACATGATCTAAGACAAGTGTAGTACAAGATCCTACGGTCAGATTCTAAAATAATTCTTTCTTTTAGTGACTGCAACAATTTTGGCAGTTTTGAGTGTTTTTTGACAAAAAAAAAATGGCCTTGGGACTTTAGGGGATAATCTACTTTTTATTCCAATTTTTTTTTTTCAAAATGTTTTAAATTTCAAATTTTGTGACACATTGAAGATAGTATCTTGAAGGCTCAAAATACAACACTTTTTAGCTTTCTCTTTTAAATTTCTTTTTGTTTAAGCTCCAAGTATACACCAATTATGCCGTAATGTTTGACACCATTATTTCCAATTTTCTTGAAGTTTTCATATTATTTTAAGCATTTTTGTGATTACTATGATTTTTATACTGAAATTTCTTCAAAAGCTCATATGAAATTTGATTTGATGTTTTAAATTACAAAAAAAAAATGAAGTTTAAACATATATTACTACATGTGAAAAATATCAAAATTTTCAAATGTATATTCTAATGTAGAAATCTAACGAAGTTTGACCAAGCCGAGACATGAAATGTCCTTTAAGGGTTAAGCAATGGGGAGTCAAGGGAGAAATTGTGCCATAAGCTTAGTAGTGGAAGGTAAATTTTATAAGGTAAGACAGACCATTGTGGTCAGAACTTGGAATTTGGCCTCATCCTACTGTGGAAATTTTTCAATTTTTTCCCCAATTAAAGACAAGTGTGAGAAACAGCAAGTGCAATTGATATTATATTTTTTTCAATAAAATATGAATTTGCTAGGAATTTTAAGTGTTCAATTTTCCATGGCCCAACAGGGTCTGTAGACCACCCAATAGCCAACAAAATCTGAATCCATGATGGTCATCTCACTACCTAATACAATCACAATATTTTCTAACATGGAATGCTTAAAAAGTCAATCCTTGTAATGAATTTCACACTGAAAAGTTGGAAGTGCCTTATGTGGTCATTAATCACTCCATCACTATCATGTAAGACATTGATTGTGGCAAGGATTTCACAAAACTAAAAGAAAAACAATGGGGCCACTTCATAGGTGACCACTATGGGTGAAATAACAGCAACTGGTTGTCTTACCTTAGTGCTTGGCACTGCAAGATAATGCCAAGCAGTGTAACATGGGCCATTCTCTTGTATAATTGGAGGGTATGCCTAAAAGAAACCATCAACTCAATGCTTAACTCCTAAAGGTCCACACATCCAAAAAGTGGATGCACCTTGGTCAACCTTGATTGTAACTTTCAATAAGACCATTTTTGGTATTTGATTTGAACCATAAAAATGAAGCTTAAGATCTCATTCTACTTTAGCTTTAATTTTTGAAAAAATCCAAAAATTGAAAGAATTATTGCAATTGCAAGCTCCATGAGTTAAGGTCCAAATAGCACATTATGTTGTGTTTATCATTCATATTTCTTCCTTTTCAAACATATTTTCAATTTGAATTACAAAATTTAGTTTTCATTCTAAAATTCATTTATGGTAGAAATACTAGATTATTCTAATATATCATAACTCATGTAATTCTATTTCTATCTTTAACTTAAAAGAATAAAAATAATTTGATTTTCCATCAATTTTTTTGAAATGATTTACATAATTAGAAAATTCTTTTTTCACTAGCAGAAAACATCAAAAATTTATATATAAATTAAATAAAAAGATAAATTTGATTTGATAGCCAAAGTTGACTTCGAGGTCTTTGATGTGGCTGTTTTGGGCATAAAAAATAAAACAATCAATTGAAATTTTTTTCACAATAATCTACATAGCTACTTGTACCTTTCAAAAAAAATTCAAGTAATTTGTATTTTTTTTTTGTATTTTTACTTATTTGTTTTCAGTTTTTGCAACAAAATTATAACAATTATAATTTTTCATGAAACAAATTGAAATTTCTCACAGTGATATGCAATTTCTAAGTTTAAGTACTGAAAATATAGGATCGATGTTTGAAGGCAATCTAATTAATAGGATAAATTTAAGTCAGACATAATGTTCGACCAATTGGCAATAGATCTTGTCTAGGAGGGGTTAACAAATTATGAACTACTTTGYKCACAATACAAGGGCCTAGACAAAGCACATGACTTTTAAGAAATAAAAAACTGAAGTATATCAARATTTGTTCAAATTTTTGGCGCTTGCACTGAATAATTTATGCACATTGAGGTGCACATGTAGAAGCATTGGGCAACCAAAAGATTTAAGAAATATAAGAGTAMTTGTTCTGGAAGTGCAGGGCATGAACAATATTTCAATTGCGTCCATTATTAGTTTCTTTGCAACCTTACGCTCATTGGCAAGACAATATGTGTTACCCCTAAAGTCCTATTGTAGGAATTGGCAAACTTTTGGGACTTTGGGCAGGTACCTATGATCTCAGTTTTTGACAAGAGTTTTTGAAACTTTTTTTCAAAATAACAAAATCGATCAACTTTTGGGGAATATCATTTTTATTTCATTTGTTGCTTGGGAGAAAAAGTTATGCCTCAATAAGTCCAAAGCAAGCAACGTGAAATCGTTTTTTTTAAATTCACTTCTCAGAGATCGTATTTTTGTCTACTGAGAAATATTTGATTCTTTCAATTTAAATATGTGACATGAAAGTTATGAAGCTTCTTGTTTTGCAAGCAATCTTAGCAAATTCTTGAGGAAAATAATGTATCAGTGGATCCATTATGAAATCAATTTTTTTTTTAATTCAAAATAAAAATTGCACATGGTTTAATTTACTTTTTAGAACAGTCTCATTGTTTCAATTCCATCTTAGAGCTATAGACAATTCAATAATTCCCTCTATCTCATACCTACTTCAACTTAATAATTTTGGAAAGGATGGAAATTGGAAGGGATGAAATTTTTTTCCTAAATTCTCAATTCAATTTTTCAACATCAAAAAAATTTCAATTCACAATTTGTACAACAAAAATTATAAGTTAAAAGGATTCAAAGCGAGATTCAAAGCCTTATAATTTAGTCAAGCTAAAAACAAGACATCTCGTTTTCATCAATTTCAATGCTTATATCTTGTGATTGATATGGTCAAAGACTTTAAAATTTTCTTCCAAACATTTTAATAGTAGTCTAGTCCCAAGCATATCACTTCTTGTAATTTAAAGTATACACCTGGGTGAATGCATGAAAGATCGACTGGTTTTTGTAGAGTTCACAAAACTGGCCAGTCCTAGAGACCTTTTGGAAAAAAATATTCTAAAACAAGATAAAATATGGATAATTAGCATAATAGTATAAATAGATTGTATCCAAAAATTTAAGATCGAGAAAAAATTTAGGTAAAAAGTTATCCACAAAATAGAGTGACACATTTTTTGAAGAAAATAGATACTTTGAAAATTTAATTTGTAAAGAAAAGGAAACATATATTTTTTTGAAATTAAAAGTTTTTGATTTGGGAGAACTTTATGATAAAGAGATTTCACCAAAAAAATGATCTTAAAACCATCTTGAAATGGGCGTGCAAGCGAATTCTGTTACCACACATGTAGAGGACATAAAATAATGTTTTTTTAGATTTCCTTTTGTAGATGCATGCCTTTTCAGTGTGGAAATAGACCACAAAAATTTCAGCTCAAAATCATTAATTTTGGGTACTCCTCAATACTAAAAAAACCCAAATTGCAAAGTGTAACAAATTATCTAAATTTAAATATAAAATGATTTTTTAAAATTTCTAAAAAACAAGGAATCTGATTGCTATAAAGCTAGACATCTCCAATTAAAATTTCAAGTTAATTGAGTTTAGACTTCAAAAGTTATAGTGGATGACAACCCCGCCATTCCAAGTGTGACGCAAAATAATACTATTTCAGTAGTCTTTGAATTCATGCATTTATCCACCTAAGTTGAAAAGGCATTTGATCTGGGTCTATTTATTTTGTATTTAAGATGAGCATAGTTTTACATAAAAAGCTATATGGGGCAAATTTCTAATCTTTTATGGTATTTGTGAATTCATTCATGAGATTTTTTAATAGGGCTATCTTACATATAAAAATTTTAAGTGTTTAAATTTATTCCTACCCCCATCTTTCTTCACAAATTCTTCCTTCACTCTTCTACGTACTTGTATATGGGATACACCATGGAACCAACAACAACCAATTCAATTCAAGTGCCATTGACCAAGTGGCAATTTTTAACTCCTAAAGGCCAATTGTCCATTGAAAGGACAATTGAATATCCGAGCAGGTTTCTATGAAGTCAATTTTGGTAAGATGTTCATGAAATTTTGACAAGGTGTGAACATTTCCTTCATTAGTAAGAATATTATTTTTCCCAATTGGGTGAACAAATCAAAGGTTATGCTACTTTGGATTTTTTTGTCACCCTAGGCACCTTAGGCAGCATTTGAGAATCTTTTGCAAAGATGCTCAACAATTTTTGAAATTTGGCACGCTTGTGAGTAAAAAAATAAGGCATGCAATTGTCAAAAACATAGTTAATTATCAAATCACATTCTTAGAAGTTAGAAGAGTCAAACTTTGTTATCCTTGTTGGAGCAACTTTAAGAAAAAAAACGTTTTCTTCTAACTTCAAGCCCTATCATCTTGCAATTTGTGAAGTCAAAGTCGGGATCAAAGTTCTTGAAATTTTTCTCACATATTCCAAATGTTTGTCTCTAATTTTTAACCATTTGAATTTCAAATATAAAATTTCTTCATTACATAAGAAATCATAAAAAAATGACTAGTCTATTGATGGCGAATTTCATTAAAATGGCAATAGTCCGTTATTTTGGCACTTTTTGCAGTTCAAACCGCGCAGTCTGAAATCTAAACCTGTCATAGATTTCCGGAATCTATATATGACCTAGATTTCTGAAATCTATACCTATACTAGATTTTTTAGACCGCGTAGTCTGAAATCTAAATATGTCATAGATGTTTTAAAATCTATACCTATCCTAGATGTCACTTTACAGTTCAGACTTTGTGGTGCAAAAATGGCACATGGAATACCGCCATTTTAATGAAATTCGCCATATTGTGATTTGTGAATGCACTTAACTACCTTGCAAGCAAATTGATTTAGAATAAGCTAAACTCCATATTTGCTTTTGAGAATTTTCATAAATAAGCTTAGCATCATATATTTATGATTGGTCAAAATACTCATTTTCATATTGAGCAAAAACTTTATTTCCAAAGGGCTTGGAGTATGTTGGCTCTATTTTGTACGAATGAAGAAAGTTTTTTTCTCACTTCAGATGTTAAACTCTGTCAATCCATGGGCTCAAATGGGCTCAAATTTTTTCCTTGCATTTTTTTACTTATTTAATATACATTGTTAAAATTGGGATATTTTATAATAATAATGATCTTATAATTTTGGACAATGCATCCAAAATTGGCAGATTTGGACTTTTTCTCTTTCAAAACACCCTCCAAATTATAGGGGTTAATAACAAGTTTGCTACTGAATACTTTAAAATCCCCACTGAAACTATCCTATGAACACACCATTCAATATGAGTGTATTTAACACACGTGGCTTCAAAGATTGAAGTTAAATGGACAATAAACTCTCTCTCTAAATCTTGAACATGCAAAGAAACAAACTTTAAAAAATTTTGTTGTTTGCATTATAAATGAGAAATTTGAGCAGGTTGTTGACAAAAAAAATTAGCCTTAGGACTTCAATAACCTTCATAGGCTTTGTTTTGAATCCTCTAACGATGACAGTGATCATCTGACAAGTTTTAATGACTTGTATTCTTGCAATTGCTACTACCATACTTAAATGACACATTTAAGTTTGATTGTTGAATATCCTCTCTTTTGAGGAGATAGTGAGTTAGTGACACCAATATACCAAAAAATTTCAGATTGGATTATTTTTCATAACCCCTCCAATTTTATAATAATCCAATCTGAATATAAATTGAAAATTCCAATACCCCCCTCCATCTTATATTTTTCAAAACGAACTTGTTTGACAGTCGATATGGATTAATTGGATTTTGTGTTCATTTTTGTATCCATATATATATTGTATATATACAATATTCATATCATATCCCAGTATATTGTATACTAGTATTCATATTAAGATCAACGGCAGGGAAGGGGGGGTAATTTTTAAGAAAAAAATCAATAGCCTGTGATTTTTTCGTGAGAGGGAGGGGGACTAATGCCTCTCTTTTGAGGAGATAGTTGATTATTGCTTTGATATGAATACTACTTTTCAATTATTGCATTGGTAAAGGGAAACCAACCTATGATAGGCAAATTGATTKGTTAGACCTCTTGCAATTTGCAAAAAAAACAATTTTTTTTCCATAGAAAGACAAATGAGAGGAATGATGACAACAACTTGAATTTTTTTTGACAAAATATGAGTTTCTTATGAATTTTTGAAGTGTGTTGTTCCAATTGGCCTAAAAGAGTCTACAGACTACCCCAAATCACCAAAAAGTGTTTCCATAATGGTCATCTTACCACCTAAAATTGTCACAACATTTTCTAACATGGCTACATGATTCTTTAGCATGGCATTAACATGAAAGAATAATATAAAGCTTTTTATAACAAATTTTCACTACAAAGGTGTAAGTGTTCTATGACAGTCAGTAATAACTCGGTGACCCAATCTCCCAAGGCATTGAATATGACCACAAATCAACCTAATGTAGTTTTAATACTACTAGAAAATTCAATTTTTTTTTTGTTTTGATTGCTTTGATCCGGTCACTATTATGTTGATTTTGACAAAAATCTATTGAGAATTCCAATAAATAGGAAAAGTCAGTCATGGATAGATATAAGACTCTCATGGGTATTAGCAAGAAGCATGTCATGGGAGGTTGACCTTACTGATTGTTTTTCATTATTGCTTAGACTACTAACTATTTTTGATATTATTTGTTGTTGTCTTGCTTAATGACAAGTGCCCTTGTAACTACTGATAGGTGTGGAATATTTCACATCATTTCATTCATGGAAGGACAATCCAGCTATAGACTATTAACCCCTCAAAGCCGGCAGCGCCAATTTGAGGCGTTTGGATGAAGAATCTGAGGCATGGACGGCAGATCCTGGCCATATTTCATCCATTTATGTAAGTTGTGTGTGGTAGGTCGGGTTCTGAAGGCGTACTAGTTGTCAGCACAGCCGTGCACTCATTTCTGTTGAAGAGAAATTGATGAGCGTAATAAAAACGGTATGGAGCTATCGTATAGTGGGGGCAGGCGTGCACACCGAACATACTTTTTTGCCAAAAAAACTTTCTTTCCAAGGCAAAAAAAAGAGTGCCCGTGGTTGGAAGATTCTAAAATATGTTCAAAAACTTCCGTTCGGGCATGTTGCTGAGTTACCATTCGGGCAGTTCCTACTGGTCGGAAAAGGCTCTTGGCCGCTGCAGTCAGATTTTTGGCAAATTACCACAAGAATTGGGGAAAAAAAACTTAGAAAACCATACAAACCGTGGAATAAAAAGCTCACCGTAGTTGCTTGAATGAACCGCCACCAGCACGGCTCCCCATAATTACGTTCGTAGAGTTCGCATTTGTAGAGGGAGAAACTGGCGGTAGGATGAAGGTCACTGTGAAAGATGTGTAGAACCTGAACGACAGCCAACAAGCACGCACAACAGAACGAGTTTTCCGAACAAGGTTGCATTGCTATTTCTACTGATAGAACTAGCCAGAATGCCGAAACGCAGTACGAAAAAACAATTTGATCACCTCCCCTCCCCTCGTCCATATCCATACTGGTGTGCCAGGGATGCAGGAGTTATAGCATTGCATCTAATTACAAAACACAGAGCATTGAATTGGCAAGTTCAATACATGCTATCCATGTTAGATGAAGATTACTTGATGAGTCTCCCAAAACTAGAGAAGGACAAGATTGCTGAATTCCATTTTGACAGATCGCTTGAGAACTTGCGTTGGTTGTGGTGTTCTTGGGGTGCTAAAGTGCTAGAATGGGCAACGAAAAGGCGTGAGGGTCATGCTCGTGGATTCTCGGACAAAGTGTACAACTCATTGAGGGAGCGCATTTTCCCTTTCCCAAAGATTGAGCATGACATCAATGAAAACATTCAAGCAGCAAGCGCGAGAGGTCGGCCAACACAACCGCAATGTCGAAACACTTCCATCCTTTCCAATATCATCTGCAGAACGAATCGGCAGTCTCAGCAGCCYTCCAAGGARACGGCGAGAGCAATGCAGGAGGGTGGCGGAAATGAGCAGCTCATCACAGTTGCCGGCGGATCAGGAGCCAACATCGGTGCTAGTCAGCACACATGCAGCCGGGTGGAAAGAATGTCTACTGCCGTAGATGGAGCTCGCGGATTGCTTGCCCTCCGCCGCTAGTACGCGCAACCAACCTGCAGCAATACCAACAAACCATGAGGTGAGCCTCGGAACAAATTCAAACTTTGTCACTCCTGGTAGTACGTTACTTAGTGTAGAGGTCGTATCAGTTCAAAGACAACTACTTCATGACAACCTTGAAGATGGGGTGCAAGACATTGAGCACTTCAGCCAAGCACACATCCTACGAGAGCGTGTAGACCCAAAATTAAAACAAAAATTCTTTACACTGAGATTTGAAAACGAAGACATCGATGAGGTCTGCGCCGGCGCTGTGCTCAGACCGCAGCAACAACGTTCTGATGGTGGCACTGAAATCTACGAAGAAAATGGTACCAGAGCGAGGCATGAGAAAAGCGCACTAGGGTTCTTCGTGAGAAGAGAGGAAGATGATCAGGCACCGTATGACGGCCATCCTTCATCAGCCGACGACTTCTTCAACAGCAGTGAGGACGACCACTGCAGCTCAGCTTCATCCTCAACGGAATCAGATGAAGAAAGAAGGAAGGGGTGCATCCCACTACGTCGTGGAGGCGACGGAGAACGCATTGACAATTCCGACGCCACGCTTTCGGACGAACAGTTTCAAAAAGAAGGGAGGCCACGCACTGCTTTGGTGAAGGACTGCGGGCGTAGAGGACAAGGTGGACGCGGCATAATAAAGGTCGGAGGTAGAGTTATTGGAGCTGCGCGCCAATCTCATCGCGCACGGGTAGCACAAAATGCAGCCACAGTAGGCAGGAGGCGGGGGAAGGAAGCGACACAAGCTGGCAGGGGGCGGGAAAAGAATGCAGCAGAATCGAGCAAGGCCGACGAGAAGAGCGTGGCGTGCTCAAGCGGAGAAGACGTTGGCGCCGAGCAGGCTGGCCCAAGCCACGTCATTGGAGAGCAGGCCACCAACGGTAATTGGATCCCTGCAGCTGCAGAAGAGGGCAGCACCTGCAGCTCCGACTCGTGGTACAAAGGGTCTGACAATCCCAGATCTCGGAAGAGATTGCCAAAATTAAAGAGACGTAATGCTGTTGATGGCACCCGATAGAAGAGGAAAGCAAAAGTGCCGGATCCTTTACTCACTTGGTTTGGACCCGAGACTTGGCGATCAAATTCTCCACATTATAAGGAGCCTGCGATGGCTTTCTCTGGACCCAGTCCCGGTTGTACGCACCCATATGGACGTCTTCCATCTGTCATGGGGATGTTCCAGAAATTCTGGTCTGAGAAATTACAGCGTAGAATCGTTCGGGAAACCAATGTATATGCATCTGAGGTAATTGACAAAGAGGGCCGCACACGAGGTGGTTTGCATTGGACTCCATTAGGTCTAGCTAAGTTTCGAGCATATCTCAGCATGCATCTGTATATGGGAATCAAGACAATACCCAACTGTAGACTGTATTGGTCAAGTACTGAGCCGTTATTTCACTGCCATGTTATATCTCAAATCCTCACTCGAGATAGGTTTGAGAACATTACCCGCTGCTTACATGTAGTTATTGCGCCCRAGGATGTGCAAGACCGCAAAAGTCCTTCATATGATAAACTACACAAGGTGCGGTGGTTGATAGATGCATTGTGCAATAGATTCCAAGCCATGTGGTTCCCAAACCAGCAACTTACAGTTGACGAAAGCATGGTCATGTACAAGGACAAGTACTCGTCCATTTGTCAGTATATGCCGAAGAAACCTGTTTGCTTTGGCTTGAAGGTGTGGGCAGCCGTTGATGCATTGGCCAAGTACGTATGGAATTTCYAGGTGTAYTGTGGGCGACTTGGCAATCYACATGATGATGCCTCACAGAGCGATGACAGCAATGAGGAGGAGGTACTACTAGAGTCCTTTCCAGAGCGCACAGGGAAAGGCGAGGGACTTCAAGGCCGCCATGTTGTCAAGCATCTTCTGAAGGATTTGGGCAGCCGTGGTCACATTGTAACCACGAACAACTTCTTCACGCCCGTGCCTCTCTTTTTAGATTTGCTCGACCAGGGCATCATGGCAACAWGAACGTTGAAGGCAAACAGGAAATATGTTCCACAAGCGATGTATGCAAGGGATGTCACAAAACACAAGGATTACGGCTGGATTGATTACCGCATGCATGAGGAAGGAAACATTTGTTGCTCAGTTTGGAAGGACAGAAATGTTGTGCTTCTTCTGTCTACACATGCGGAAGCCATCTCACCACCAGGAAAAAGACAATTTGTGTACTGCAAAATACAAGGAAAGAAGAAAAAAGTTAGGACAGGTCCCATGCACTTACAATACACGGAGAACATGGGGGGGTCGATACTGCAGATCAACTACAAGGTGTGTATTCATGCCTCACAAGAAGTCACAAGTGGTGGCATCGTTTATTTTTCTACTTGCTTGATATAAGCATCTGCAATGCATGGATAATTCATAGTGATATTGGTTTCAGATTTTTGGAGGAGCCCATGACTCGTCTTTTCAGATGCAGTTGGCGAAGGAGCTCATAACGAAATGGAGTGGGCGGACTCATGGTCTCTTTACGAAATCACCCTATGTAGCATCAGCACATGGCATAAGAAGTATGGGCAAGAAAAGAACAAATTGCGTTGTCTGTGGGCAACAAACAAATCAAGCGTGTCCTGCTTGCCAAACACATATTTGCAAGGGCCCGTGTTACTGGGACAATCACTGGTGAAAATAAGTTTCAAACTCTATGTAGCTTGTAGCACTACTTGTACAGAAATTGAAGGCTAGTATACTATGTTCTACAATGTCATCTACTGTGAGGGCTTTGTACATTTTTCACTCCCCAGTCCATGGGTGAGATGACTATTACTGTTGTGAGGAAGCTGTACAGAGTTTTTTTATCCACACTACCTACAGAGACTAATACTATTGTCTTGCAATTTCAAAGTCAAACGATACCTCCGCAGGAAGAGCCGTTGCCTGGTCGAGGGAGCACATGTCTCCCAAGTTAGGGAAGCATAGGTCGGCAGTTGCCATGGCATAGGGTGTGTGTGTGTGGCATCCTCGTCCGCATCTCGGCGTCCCACGTGGACCGCGGTGGGGACTGGGCAGCAACTGCCCGATTCAGTGCATCCTGCCTGCCTGCCAACAATTGCACTGCCCTGGCAGAATATGGAGGGGGAAGCCCGCAAACTGTGCTGCCCGGCTATAAGGCCGCATCTCCCTGCTCTCAATCGCCAAACCGCACCCTTCCTGCGGATTCTTGTCCTCATTCTCCACTGCTTGACGTTGACACTGCATCACTCGCACGCCTGGGTGATTGGGAGAGCTCTTTCACAACATGGGAAGGCCAGATCTGACGTCCGCCTCCACTATTGAGTTTTTTTTCCATTCCCAGGACAAGAATGAATTGCAAGGTCCATATTTCTTATATTCCTTTATATTTGTTCAATTCAGTCTCATGTGCCACATGCTTGCCTCTAATTGTCATGAAATGTTCCTTCTTTAGTCCCGTGCCAATCATTGTGACCTTTTTTCTTGAATTATTCAGCATCTGCCCTCATGACGAGGGCCTCATACCTACTCCAAATTTACGCCTCCAATTTCGTATATGAACTCACCTTTGTCGTATCTCCAGCTTCTCCGGATCTCAACTCACACCACATCAATATAGCACACACCTTTTCTCTCCCGGTGAACTACAACAATCACAGCAATCAATTCTCCGGACCCACATGGTTGTAGGTCAACTTTGCAGTTTCATACCGCGGTGACCAATCCGTCGTTTCAGGGTTAAATGTCTTGTAAGAAATTCTTGAAGTTTGGAGAGGACATCAATGTGTGGTTAGAATCTTCACTTTTTCAGTGGATGGTGATGGTTTGCCATAGGAAATAACTTGATGTCCGTAATGGGCATCCTTTGATGTTTGATTTTTTTATCTTTTCACAAGAAGAATGAATTGTTTGTTTTTGAGGGTAGTAAGTGCCTTTGTCCTATCCAAACTTCAATATATTTCAATGTCAATTTCCGACGATTTATGACAACAATTCTTGTTATAAAGTTATGAAATTTTACTCACTTACCAAATGTTTCTTCAATCTGACCTCATGAATCCTCAATTTCACATATTCTTCACGAACTTACAGTAACTTCACTTGAAGTTTTAGCCCCTAAATGATGATCAAGGCCTTCTATTAATTAAAAAAATATATCCAAAATTTTCATTTCTATTCTTAAGAAATTATATCTAGTTTTTTTTAATTCTTTTCTATATCCATTTATAGGATGTTGAACTAAATGAAAATGTGTGGAAGGAATTTCAAATACTTTGACCAAAGTGATTGCAAACTATTTGTGCTTAAAATGAAGAAAACAAGTTTTTATTCACCTTACTTAATTAGACTATGAATCTTTTGAACTTAAAATTTTTGTACTACTTAATTTTATTTTGTAAACTTTTATGTTGAAMAATTAGGTTGAGAGTCTAGAAAAAAACATGAAAAAAATACACTTGATTTTCATTATTTGTAAAATTGTTAAGTAGAATTAGATACAAGATAAAACGAAAAATCTAAATTGTTGATATCTCTAAAGTGGAATTAAAACACAAAACCAAATCTTGTGGACCTTGTTTTCAAAAGATTGTGGAAATTGAGCTCAAAAAATAAATCCAATAGGTTAATTTCTTAAAGAAGGTCCTATAATTTTCCTAAAAATAATTTGCTCCACAACTTCACATTACTAATCCAAATAGAATGAATCAAATCTCTTCATGTTGAAAAAAAATGTAATCTATAAGAAATTCTAGATTTCAAACTTTCTAAATTTTATAAATTTAGAATTTAAATTTGTATTTCAAGCTTTTGTGAGGTGTTCTTTTTCACTACAAAATCCATTTTGCGCTTAAGGTAGCACAACTTTTGCTCCTAGTCGCAAATTGAAATAATAAATTATAATCCTAGAAAGCCAATGTTATTTTTCATCTTACCAAAAATATCCAAAAACTTGCACCAAAAATTGAGATTATAGAAATTCCTCCCAAAGAGCAATGGTCCTTTAGGGATTGAAGAAATGTATCCACAAAAGTTGCTTGATTTAAACTTTTATTCAWTTTTTGTTGTTGTACTTCATCTTTTGTAATGATTTAAAGTATTTACAATAGGGTTTAACCTCTAAATCCTTTGCTTGAGCACACTGGATTTTTGTTGTTTTGCATACACTCAAATGACTTTTGGATTTTTCATGTATGTTTTAACTCCTAAAAGACCAAGGCCTTTTTTTCTACGAAAAAACACTCAAAATTGCGAATTCTATGGCAAAGAGTAAAAAAAAATTGGAAATTATTTTTTTTGCACATTTAACCACAAGATTTTACACCTTACTAGTATGAAATTGTGTGGGAAAAATTTCATAATTTTTGACCCCACAAATTGCAAGATATCTTTGTTTAAAGTGGAAAAAAAAACAAGTTTTGCAACACATTGCGAGATTGGATTATTTGACTTTGAACCTTCTTAACTTTAATTTTTTGCACTAAATAATTTTGATCTTGAAATCTTTGTGGTAGAGAATTCAGTTGAGAATCTAAGGGGGGGAAATTTCAAAACAAACTTAATTTTTATTCTTTAAAAAATAGTTAAATAGAAGTAGGTACAAGATAGAACAAAAATCCAAATTATTATTATCTGTAAAGTGGAATTACAACGCACTAATAACAATGGAATTTTTTTTCAAGAATTAAAACTAAACCATGTAAAACCTTTTTTTCCTTGAAATTGTAAAAATTGCATTCAGAAATGGATCCTACCAAGTAATTTTTCAAGAGAGTGCTCTAACTGCCCGAAAACAAGATTGTTCGTAACTTTCTCATAACAAATCCAAATGGAATGAAGCAAAGCTTTTCATTCAAAAACATACATAATTTATGAAAAAAAAATTTAAATATTCAAATTCAAATTTTTAAATATTTTTTGTTTGCCCCCTCTCCCTTGTTTTGAGCTTATTTGGGCATAACTTTTGTTCCAGGGGAACGAATTGAAAAGAAATTATGTTCCCCTATTAATAGCTAATTTTTTTCTCTATCTTCTACAAAAGTTTTAAAAATTCAAGACAAAATTTGAGACCGTAGGTACCTGCGGACCTGCCCGAACTCTCCTTTGTCTTCCAAAAACAGAATGGTAGTGTGTGAGCATGGAGCGAGAAATAGTGAGAACGGAGCAAGGATTTAGGGGATAAAACCTCTTTAAATTTCTATTATAATGAAGAGGAGTACCTACAATTATTGATTCAATTTGATCCAAAAATTTAAGATTAAATTTTTTTGGCCAAACCTAACCTAAAGTCACGGAATTTTGGAAGTTTAGACCTATAGCTATGTGATGTAAGTATTATGATCATGTAATTTTTAGACATTTAAAGCCTTGTAGAAGAACGGAGACCAAAGATTAGAAAACCAAGAAAGGTTTATTACAGTTTAATTTGCAAAATATAAGAGAACCTATTACCATGTATTTTCCATGAGAATTTAATTTTCATACTAGTAAGGGCATGTAAATCCGCGGATTTAAAAGATTAGGTAGACTAATAAAATGATGGGATACTGATTTAGTGAAAGAGGGGAGATATCTATGATCATGGATTTGTGTCATTAAGACTTACAATGGAAAGATCAAGTAGTTTAAAATAAATTGAATGAAAAACTATAATAGGGTCATTGCAAGAAACACCGGTCCTATTCTCCGTCACAAACAATGTTGCTCTCTTGTAATCTTCAATAACTTTTGAAGCATAAATCGGGTAAACTTGAAATTTTTATTGGAGATGCCTAACTTGATGATATCATATCTTTTATTTTTCAAAAAATTTAAAAAAAACAAATTTACATTTAAAAATCATTTTTGCTAATTTGTCACACTTTGAAGTTAAGAGGTTTTCACTACGTTGTGAGTCACTAAATTTAATGATTTGGAGCTGAAATTTTCATGGTCTATTAACATAGTAGAAGAGCATAGACTTACCAAAGGGAATCTAAAAATTTATTATTTTATGTCCTSCACATGAGTGCAAACAACTCTCCCATTGCGCGCAATTTCAAACCATGGTTCTAAGACTATTTTTTTGGTGAAATCTCATCACCATCAACTCTTCCCAAATGGMCAATTTTTAATTTTTGAAAAAAATTCTTTTCCTATTTTTCACAAATTAAAATGTCAAAGTACCTATTTTCATGAGATTTTGCACTTTTCTAGTTCGCCTAATTAAAATAAATTCTATGATTTTCCTTCTTAGGATACCTTTTTCTTAAAGGTATATACATTAAACATGTTTTTCATGTTTTTTTAAAATTGTTTTTCTAATTTTACAGTACTCCCGAAAAATCATGAGTATTGTAGCCAAAGTGTCCAAAAAACGGCAGGTGTTTTTTGCAATGACCCAATAATACCACCCACGATACCACCAAACAAATGATATCTATATCTATAACATGAAATTGCAACCATTAAGATTATAGGCATTTGTAAAACATTTACAAACAAATCTAGTCTTGAGAAAATTGAAAATATGCATAAAAGGCAAAATTAAATACTTATCAATCTTAAATTAAAAAAATACTATAATTTCAAATATTTGGGCCACTTGCATATATCATTCAAAATTGAGAGCACAAAATTGAATACATGCATATTACATATAGTGAAGYAAATGTCATAAAATTGTAAGACAATTTAGAGCCACAATAGTGAAACACACTGAAAAAATGAAAACCACTCAAAGATCATCACTAGAGCTACAATCACTAGAAGTTGAATTTTTAATATTAAATTGTTTTCTTTGATCTACCTCTATATCCAAAAAGTTCTTTACCTTTGAATTATATCAAAAATTCTGTCGATTCACTATTAGAGACGGGGCATCAACATATGCTTGAGCAATCCTTTATGCACACAAAAGGAGATTGAAATTGTAAGGTGGAATCTGGTGATTTGCATGTTGCATTTGCTCTACTACGGTGCTTCTACAAGACAAAAAGTAAAGGTTAGTAAAATACTATGCAGAAATCATTTAAGTAATATAAGACAGACTCTTAAAATTTTAAAAATCGTGACAAAACAAATGAATCACAACTTATGCACGAAAGATGAACCGTTTCTTCTTTGGCTTCTTTGTAGGTAGGCTAATTAGGCAGTAGGATGATGACCCTCTCCATAGTTTTAGGAATAGAGGCTAGAATAGCAACAAATGGAGCAATCATGGCCTTGAAAACGAGAGGATCATTTTATGAGGTCAAGATGTGTCGTCCAGTCTCCAAACAAGTTTTGATGTACGATTCTAATGGAAAATAAAATATATATGAATAAAACATGAAAATTGAATTCTAAACAATCATGAATAGAAAGTGAAACCGTAGAACAAAAGGTAATTATTGTAGCTATGCAATCAAAGACAATCTCTTTAGGCTTGCAAAGTTGTAGAATGAAATCTCGCATGAAGGGTAAATTCTCTTTACTAGGACTTGTCCATGGAACTTTCTCATTCATGAAAAGGTTTTAAAGGTTTGTAAAATTGAAAAGAGCATTGTTTTTTCTAAAGCCTCATTATCATAAGGAGAATTGCAGTTTTTTCTTAAGAAAAAACTTGAGCAACAACTATGAAGAAATGTCCCACTGAATGAACAATTGAATCCAAATTGAACAAACCATAAGCATTGAAATATTAATATTAGAAGATAAATTGTTATTATAAAACCATCAATCCATTTCAAGCATATAGAATTTGATTCAACCATCTCACAAAATCCTTACAAATGGTCAAAAAATGTATTGCTAATTTTTTATTTACCGTCATTGATGGATCGTGTGCAGATGCAAGATGAAACTCATTGATTTTCCACCAATCTTTGGCCAACTTCATGTCATATTGGTTGGCCAACTCATTAACTTCTTTTAGCAAACTGGATTCATCGCAATGTATGAATAGGAGGGCGTCATCATTATGCAAGTACATATCAACCATCTCAAAGAGAGTCTCAATGTAATTTTCTTTGTGCATATTCTAGTTTGGAATTGAAGTTGAAATGCCTGGAAGAAAAATATTTTTGAAAATGTTTGCAATGGCACTAGTAGAAAACGCAAGAAACGTAGAATTCTGTCAAAATTCCTGCGTTTTCTACTAGAGTGATTAAATCAAGTCTCATATGCTTATATTTTTTTGTAGAAGTTGGATGTGATGGTATGATTGAAAATAGCACTAATCTGTACATTTCATACATTTTGAATTAGAAATAATAAAACCTTCTAAGCAATGACTGAAAAGGAAAAATGTTAAAAGTGGGTTTGAAATACAATACCTTGGCTGTAGTGTCGTGCAACCTTATCCATCGGGAATCAAGGCTAGTGGTTTCTTGTAAATTATTCAAGAGAGTGATGAGAGATGTGCACTCTACCAAGACGTGAAAGAAGTGTTTAGGCTTTATCATAGAAAATCTAATTGAAAAGAACATGAATTGTTTCTTCTTTCAAATATGGTTACTAGTGGCATAAACAACATTTGATAAGGAAAAATCTAGAACATCATGTGTGAAGCCATCATCATGTCCTTGGTCTGATGTAGAGGTCGTCTCATATTTCTCCAAGAACATAGCCACAAGCTCATTTGCTTGAGACTTCTTTTCTTTGGCCTTTTCTTTCTTTGCCTTCTCTGTCGCCATCTTCTCTATCTTTTTTTTTCTTTGTGAACAACTTTTTCTTTGGTACCTTTCTATATGTCTGAGTTTATCTAAGATTCACTTCTTTCACATTGTTAGAGTCAACAACAAAAAGCTCTTCACCATCAAGAGTTGTTCTCTTTGCACCCTCTACGTCAGGGATGTAGTTCTGATGACAATCAAGGTACCATCCTCTTGCTTCCAAATGTGTAGCTTTGAAGTTATTTAGTTGTTTAAATGTAAGCATGTAGAGATCAGAGTCTTTTTGCAAACAAGAAAAAAAAAATGGTAGTATAGCCTCTATTGAAATTGCATTTTTGGAAAGTAGAACTTGGATGAAGTACTTAAAGTTGAAGAGACAAATGTCATGATTAACAAATAGTTCATGAAACATGAACATCAAGAACCAATAAAGCATTTTTATCAATTTATAGAAATAATGGTTACAAATAGGCACAAAAAAAAAATCCAGAAATCTAAACTAGTAAAGATGAAATATGATTGCTAAAGTATGAGCAAGGAGCGATGAGCATTGAGTGATGAGCGATGAGCATTAAGTAGTGAGCAATAAGCAATGAGCATTGAGCATTGAATAAATTTAGAAGAACTTCCCAAAAAAATCTAACTTTTTATTCTAAGATGTTGATGTCCATGATTTTGAATAAAAATATATGGCTATAAATGTGTTCAAAGAGGATAAATGGAGATGAATGGAGATGAATGGAATTGGATGAAATACATTGGATGGAAAAGAGTTTGGATGATTGTTAGATGGGACTAAAAAAAATAAATTGTCTAGGATAAGGGTTAGTTGCTAAGTGCCTTAGATAGTTAGATCCAAGTTTTGGGATGATTTTTTGGAAACTAGGGACCTAGTATGTACATGGTGTTATGAAACCATTTTAAATTCCATTTCTAATTAAAATTTACAATTCTTTTCGAGCACTCTAATTGAATTTCGTCATATTTATATCTATGTTAACATCAACAATTACAAGTTCTAATTACATTTTTCCATAAAAAAAAAAGAGGCATTTTGCTAACTGAAAAAAAAATTTATCCACAACAATTCTTAATAATTAACTTGAAGTATGAATATGTCCTTTATAATAGATGTTTTTGATAATGAAGGTAACCTTAACTACCACACTATGGATTACAAGAATGTAAAATAACTCAAAAATTTGATACAATGCAAAAATGTCTTTAAAATAAGATCAATTTGACCAAATACCTTGCATGCAAGAAGAATGATCACTAACTCCACTACTAGCATTGTATGTAAGCCTTGGTGTATCAATATATCTTCAAGGTCTCAAACTTTTTGACAGCAACATTGTATGAACAATGTCTGGCAACTAAAATGGATGATGGAGCCTCTGCCATAGCTGTCAGAAGAGTTTTGATGTAACATAGCAAACTCTTGAAACTAGTAGAAGGCAAGAACACAAGATTCCACAAAGGATGGCCTCTACAACTGTGAACGCTTAGAAATTTTCAGTTTTGGCTATTTGTCTTGTGCAATGTGAATAGAAGGCTATTTGTTCAAACCTTTTCCCATTGATGTAGTGATTAAAGGCTAATTGCTAAATAGATTTAAAAGACATACTTAGCTAGATGTGAAGCGTGGCAATTTGTTTTTGGAACCTTTCAGTTGAATAGCCATCTCTTTATCAATTAGATATAGTCAAACAATTTGTTTTAGAATACATAGCTCACTCGGTTTTCTTTGGTTGTAGAATTATCAAGTCGTCTTTTGTGAATACTTTTATAATATAAAACAATTCGTCTTTTAAATCAGTTTGTTTATAAACTACAGTGATTGCAGTGAGCAATTCAAACCCAGTGATTGGATTTTCGTGTGTGTGTGTGTGTGTAAGTAATTGTATTGTTTGTTTGTGTGAGAATTATTGTGTCTTGAAATCTGGTTTATAATTGAAAGCTAATCGACTGAGAGTGATCCAGTGATTGAGCTGTGGTTTGCTTACCTCTGACAAATTGACTACGCATTATTTTTCGGTGACTGAGATCTGCGGTGAGTAAGTGTGCTGAGCAAATCGTCTGACTGAGTGATAGGGTGTTGGTCTTAGCTACTAGTCGGGAGCAATTTGTTTGAGGGTTGTACTTGCTCCTTTGGAAATTGTGATTGTGGGCTGGAATGTGTTGTCAAATTGTTAATACCAGTTATGTAAAGGAATCTGAGTATGTGTGATTGTGAAGCGATTTGTCTGTCGATTGAGTGAGTGAGCGTACTGGCAAATCGACTGTATTAGCGAGGTCAATTAAATGATCAAGGATCTTGTGAGCTTTTAGCCGAGGGTGTCTGAGAGTTTGAGAAGTTGTGAAGAAATTGTACAGTGTCAAATTGCTGTAGTAGTTCAAATCGAGTTGCTGCAATCCTCTTGAGTGATTAGTTCTATTAGCAATTTGTCTATCTGCGGTGTTGGAGTCATGATCGGAGTTGAAGATGGCGGATCACTGGAGGCAATTTGCTGCGCTGGAATGAAGAATTGGCAAATTGTCGTGAAGAGCTGAGCGAATCAGAGTGGAGCAGGAGCGTGCTGCCAAATTGCTGAATCGACGGTCTTCCAACCAAAGGAGTTTGTTGTTTCAAATTGTTGATTAATTATATTGGAATTTTGTTGCGTATGAAATAATTATGGATGACACTTTAATTGAGTTGAGTGAAGGAATTTGAGTTCTATAGCCGATTACTTCTTGTTTGTAACTCACCTAGACTTAGCATTGTCAACTTGATTGAGACGTACAAAAACCAGTTACGCCAGCAATTTGATGTCTCTGTGAGTTTCTGTCAACTAACTAACTCTCAAGTTATTTGTTATACACTGAAATTGGACTGATAGAGGAAAGAATTGTAATTTGATCAAATTGCCTTAGCCTAGATTAATTAAGCAATTCGTGAGCGGAAACTAAATCTTAAGCAATTAGACGAGTGGAAGGAAGGAGCCGGTCGATTTGTTCTTAGTCTTTGCTTAAGCGCGGTCATGAGTGTTTGACTGGTATCTGATGTCAATTGGCTTACTGGTCGGATATTTGGCGATTAGTTGAATTGAAATGCTGAATACCTGATTACAAAATTCAGAATTTGATTCTTGGACAAATTGATTTATAGTTGTGTTATAACTGAAATAAAGTGTTGGAGAAATTAAGGTGAATCAAAATATATCTAATGGATGCATAGTGTGTACATTGACAATTTGCCTTGGTGTTTTGCAGTAAAAAGGGCAAATCAAGATTGCATCACACAATCATGCCCTTGCATTAGATTAGAGACAAATTGCTTTAGGACTGGGACGGATTTGATACTCATCTAAATAGTAATTAGGTTATTTAATTAGTGACTGGCCGAATTACTCAAGGGTGAATGCACGGTTGAGTGGACCACTTTTCACATCACAGTGCTTTTTCCAGCAAGACCTTTGCATTGCAAGCCACATTGTAGATAACTCACTACACCATTGTAGCTATAAATTTGAACATACATTTTCAACTTGAATGCAAAGACAACCATGTAATTATTAAGAAGTTTTTTTCCTTGAAATAAAGACTTATTGACTTTTAAAGTTGCAAAATAAATTTAGAAAACTCCATATAGCATTGTTTAAGAGTCTTTTTAATGAAGAAAAAATCCTTATTATTATATTAGTGACTCATCATATGTTGTAAAGTAGATTGAGGTGCCTAAAAATTATATTGCTTTACTTGATATTGATTTTAAAATAGAAGTTATGGACTTTTTTAGGGTCTGAATTGAATCATATTTTAAAAAGTCCATAAAAGAATCAAAATAATTTGTTTTTCTAATAAAAAATTTAGATTCTTAAATGTTACCAAAAATTATAGATGGGCTTCAAATCAATATTGAAGATTGAATTAATTTTGAACCGTTGGCATTTTCAAGATTTAGGGTACGAAAATGAGTGGATGATATTACTAATCATTTTTGGCAAGACACATTGTAGGGTTCTAAAAGGATTATTTCTAATGCTTATCCTATACCACCATATGTCTTTCTCCATGTTATTGTGTTCATTTTTCTCATGCAAAGTTTTTCTGACTAGCCTTATAGTGAGTTGTATGGATATGGACTTCCGCCACAATTGGTCCACTCAACCATGCATTCACCCTCAAATGGTAAAAGAACTTCATGGTAATTAATGAATGGAGGCCAAAATAAATATATACTATATAAATACTATCTTGTTGCAATGACTAAGTCGGATAGTGCATGCATAAGACAAATTGCTGGTCTACCCTGACGAATTGCTAATATTTCCCCTAGCACACTATATAGGAATGGGACAGCACTCATGCGTCCATAGCATTATTAAGGACTGGCCAACAAATTGTACATTTGGGAATAAGAGTGTATGCAAATTGCGCTTATGTTTGTGTAATGGAGTGTTAAACCTTTGTATATTCTATTTGATTTTAGAATACAAGTGATTTTAGTCACCTTAACGTTAGACTATTTGACCATTCTCCTAGATTTGAACCCCTATGCTATAGTCCTGGGTTTTGTGGGTTGGACACAAAATTAGACTACAACAACTCCACAAGAGACAATGAATGAACAATTAGAAACAATTGAATAAGTTTTGAGATATTGCACAATAAAAAAATAAAGACATGCATGAGAGCCTAAACTGACTTACTTACAACAACGTGTCTTTTGGAGATGGTCTTTAGCAACCTCTTTCCTAAGTTTTTCAAGTGTTGGAGCGAAAATCCTTAAACACTCTAGGTACCAAGGACAATTTTGGAGCTCTTAGATTGAAAAAAACTCCGCTGTTGAATCACTTAGGTGAACATACAAACCTTTAAAGATGTTTCAAGTCATATCTTAAAAAGCTTAGGCATGAATTTCCTCTCAATCCTACATTTTTTAATCAACTCTCACTTCATATATCTTCAATCATATAATAGTTGTGATTATTGCAATCACAAAGATGCAAGTATATTTATTGTATAGATTTGTAAAGCAACTCCAAATTTAAACAAATAATACAACCAAAGTTAAGGTTATATCTGTATAGAACCTTCTTTATTACAATACATGTACCCTATTGCAGTCTTGCTCTTCAAAAGTAGTAGACCTTGAATATGAAAAGTCCTTCTTGAAAAGCCACCAAAAGGCATGATCTCTTAATACAATGCGGCATGTCTCTATGTAATCTTCAATCATGTCCAACTCATTGTGTGCACTCCATCGAACCACAATATTTTAAGATTTGATGATACTCGTGAATTTTGTTTTGACTACTTCTTCCAATTGCAAAAAACTCAAGAAATATAAATATGAAAACATTGTTAAAGCAAATTATACTATGGTACAACAATGAGATAAGAATCAAAATATTTTTCACCTTGTAATTGAAATTATTGATCATGTGGACCTTAATACAAATATATGCTAAAAAAAAATTTATAATATACCTCAGTCCAAAAAATAGTCTTAGAGAGCTAGGTCTCTAAAGTCAATGTATTGAAACCAAGGGTGGAAAATCTGAGGCCCTCCCTAGAAATCTTGTTGAAGATCTACCACCTAATCCAATGAACCTTGTGGTTTGGTTGAATTACACGTGTAGATAACTTTTAATGTCTTTATAATGTCATCTCTAGCTTCTCCTTGGTGTTGTAATACAAGCAAATTTGAAATTTGAAATGAAAAAAACATTGTCAAAACCAACAATAAAAATAATCATGCAGCACATTCATTTGCAAGAAAGAAAATTTACATGCCTATTCTAGAAATCCAACTCTATTTTTTAGATTTGCAATGGTTGAGTGCTTATCAAACTCTGTCTGAAATCCTTTGATAACTGTAGTGGCACCTTGGATCATGGCATCATGAACTCCCTTTGGAATTTGATCTTGCGGCTATGTTTTCTCATTGTAGGTTTGCACAACTATATCTAAAACAATGGTGATCTCTTGCTTCACATGAAAAGTAAGAATTTCAAACTAATATAAAACAAAATCTACAATGACTACAAATGAATAAAGGAATTTTAAAAAATAAGGCACTCACTTGATGAAGAAATAATATATGAAGACGTTTGAAGTCGATGAATACCAAGCGCCTCGTAATTTTCTATTTTGCCATTTCTTGTAATCTTTATTGTTTAAGAAACCCTTGAATTTTTCTAGTATCAAGTGGCCATAGGTATTCACTGTATGTGTAGTCTAGATTTTTGTATCCTCACAAAATCACCCAGGACTAAGTATAGGGGTTCAAATCTAGGAAATAATCAAGTAGTCTAATGTATTTATAGTTAAAGTCACATGTATTCTAAGATAGGATGGTATTTGATTAATATATGTTTAATGATTTTGATTTGTTCATTTGCACTCTTATACCCACTCTCAATTTTGTTATATCTATCCATTACCAATGCTATGGACGCATGAATGCAATCACTATCTACTTTTCTATTTGGTATGCCTAATCAGTCTGTCAATTTTTCCTCCAACAAATTGTCATCTAATCTAAATGTAGGGCATGATGTGTTAATGTAAGCTCCATTTGTATGTTTTCACTGTATAACCACACATAACAATTTGTTAATAGTTCATCATATATAATTCACATAAACCACTCTCTCTATATTATCCATTGTTTAGCAAAGATTGAGAATCAATTTGTATATAAAATTTAATGATTACAATGCTAACCACTCCTTATTACTTCTATAACAACTTGTTTCTGTAAATTTAGACAACATGTTTCCCATCGACCATGACTATTGACATTCTTCAAATTAATTCCATCAGGATCTCTACCAAATCTAAGCTTAACAATTTGGTCTAACAATTTGTTTTTAACTCAGCAGACATGTTTAATCTATCACTCTTCTCTTGCTACATCAAACTTCCAGTTTAAATGACAATTTGTTTTAAATTATCCACACCAAGGTTCTTCCTTCAATTATTAACTTATCCAATCAACAAACAACCTTATAATATATATATAAAATAACAAATCGTTTAGAATTACTCCCTGGATTACACCGGTTGACCGGTTGACTTCCGTTTCCGCAGTCAATTCGTTCCATCTCGTACTTCACCAAACACCAGAAAATCTTTATTCCTGCTCCTGTCTCTGGCTGGTTCTTCCTTTGCTCCGTAGATTCACAAGACCACTCGTTCCAAGACAATTAGTTTAAGGTTACACACACAGTGCCCAATCACTGGGACTTAAAGATAATTCACTAAGACAATTGGTTTTGAATTGTTCACCCACCAAATAATCATCAACGCATACACATCCACATTCAAACCAACCAAGCTCTTAACCAAATGGCAAATGCAAATTGTTATATACTCAAACAGCCCTGAGACAGTGATGAAACTAACACCAATTAACCACACAATTTATATGAATCGGCTTAAAACAATTTATGAACTCTCAACCACTCAACAAACATCCAATCATTGGATTACAAATTTACAAAAGATAATCAAACAATTAGTTTAAAGCCGCACCACTAACACAAGTCCAATCAGTGGACGATAATCACACAATCAAAAATTAAACCAAACACAACCAAAACTTGGACAATTTGTTAATAGTAATTATATTCATATATGCGATTCATGTATATAGAATCGATCGACAAATTATTCATTGACAAGAAAGAAAACCAAGAAAAAACGAGAAAACAAGAGAAATAAAACTACAAGTTGCATGGCTAATATCTCGAGAGAGATAACTGCCACTTAACCAAATCTAACCACTTGTCTCCCTTTCCACATCCATATCATCTGACTAATAGTTAGAAGTACTTAAAAAGGAAGTGACTAAACAATTCGTCCATTTAACAACTTGTTTTATATCTCAAATGAGATTCTCGTAGACTTTACTAAGTAAAAGACAATTTGTAAAAAGTTAGAAAAATATACATGACTACAGTATGCAATTGTTGAACCATGTTGCTATTGACATGAGAATGCTCTGTAGACTTGCAAATACCAATGGAAATAGAATGTAAGATGAATGAATTTGAAAGCATAGAGTACTGCAACACACCAATTGAAAGGAAGTGGTGAGGTAGAAAAATCAAATTTAAAAGAAATTGAAACTCACCATTTGATGTTGTTCATAGCCTCCAATAAAATATATGTGTGATCTTTTGGCACTAGAAGCATACAATCAACAAGCTTATGCCACTTGCGCTCATGGCAATGCATCCTATGGATGTAATCATACCAAGCAGCCACTCTATAATTACCATCCTATACAAAGAACAAATGGTTTGACAAATGTGAGATGGATGATTGAGACTTCAACCAACACTCAAATTGGTCATTCTCTTATATCCAATGTTCATCCTATGTCTCCAGAATGTGGAGAGTCACTAATTTGCAAAGCCCTTTGTCATTTGTTGTGGACACATAAAATACATGATCACCTCGTTGGTATTCATGAACAAACTCTGTCTCCAATCATTTCACCTAGCTCTCAAGAAGAAGGCATACCAATAGAAGCCCTATCATCTTGCACAAAGGAATATCAAAGCAAGAGCTAGCCCACCACTATTGAATAGCATATTGTTGATGACCCCTAAATGCGTAGGTTTTCTAATGGTGGACAAATTGGATTTTGGGCAAAGTCCCCATGTTCTCAATCTTTGGTTTTATTTTTTGATTATGGGAACAATGGGAACATATGGGAACAATATGGGAACATAATTTTTATGATAGTAACACATAGAAAAATGCAAGGAAYAAATAAGGACTTTTTGCCCAATGTATTAGGAACTTGGTTGATTACATTGTGCTTCTAATTTCTATAGAAATTAGATATTTTTTGGTAATTTATATTTTTGTGCTTGTGAAAAAAATGCATCTTGGCATTCACCTTTAATATTCTTCTAATTTGAAAGTATGAGATGGGAATTTTATTTGCAAAAAGGCCTTGCACATTGCCATTTCTTCACACATTCATGTATTGCAAAATGTTTTTGGATATGTTCCGCTTGTATATTACCTTTGAAATTTGGTGGAGATATGCTTGACATGTTCTTCAATGTGATAGATTTTTAAATTCAAAGGCCATAGTGCAAAAATTTCCCACAACTAGTTGTCCAAACCCATCTAAAATTCTTGGGCAAGGTCCAAAAAAACATTTCTTGCACTTCAAATTCAAATACCTTTCAATTTAAGGTCAGTCTTCATGAAACTTTCTCCATGTGTTCATATACAAGTTTAGTGCAACAGCCAATAGTCCACTACTGGGAAAAAAATCGTTTTTCCATCTTTTTGAGTCAATGCAATAGAAATGGCAATTTTCGTTTTTTTCAATGGAAAAAAGAGCTTGGGCATTCATGGGTTTAAAATGTTTTTTAAAAATAATAAATTTGATAATTTTTTAATAAATAATTTTTTTAAGCTTTTAATTTTTATTTATGCATATTGTGCTACTTATTCCACAACATGTCCAAATTTTGTTGAAAATATCAAATTCCTCTATTAGTTAAGACAGTTTTTGTAAGTTTAATATACAATTTGAAAGACATTGTAGACTTTGAATTTCAAAAAAATTTATATTGGACAATTGAGTTGAGGGTTTTAAACTCAAGAAAACTTGGGGAAAAATATTTTTTAAATAAACAAATGATATTAATTTGATTTTCATTGTTTTAAGAAAACTGTGAAGTACAAGGTGTATAATAGAACTTTGAGGTGGAACTAAAAGTCCATTAGATGAGAAACGAGGCCTCTAGAGGGCCGTTTCAAGCCTATTTCCCTAGCTGTTCTCAATGAAGTGATGGAACGGCTAGCTGCTGTCAAAAAAATAATTACCAAAACAACAAAGAAAATTGGTCCTAAAATGTAAAAAAAAGATTTTTTTTTTTTTTTTTTTTTGAAATTTTTTTTACAGGAACGCAGGAACTTAGCAAGGAACTCACAGCCCTTCCTGAGCCTCAAAAATCATATAATGCTAAAACTCACTTATTTTAATTGTGAGAATTCTACCAAAAAGGTAAATTCCATTGGATATTGGTGGAATTGGATTTAAAAATAACTCCTACAAGTAGTTTTTTTAACACCCAAAGGTTATACTTTATCAAAAATAAAAAATAAAAAATTGTCATTTCTAGTGTAAAGAAATAAAATGATAAAAAAATTGCTTTTGTGCATACCCAAAGACAAGATCTTGCAAATGATTTGTGTGAGAATGTGTGAAAAAAAATTTAGACACTTTAACCATGTAGATTGTAAGATTTTAGTATTCGAAAGGGAAATAAAATAAAATTTAGAACCTTGCAATTTTAGGTTTTCAAACTTTGAATCTTCTTAGCTTAAATTTTTTGCACTATAAAGTTTGAGGTTTAAATCTTTATGGTGGAGCATTGAGATGGAAATTTAAGAAAAATTAGAAGAAAAAAAATTGATTTTCATTATTTAAAAATTTATTAAATAGAAGTAGAAATAGGATGTAAGAGAAATGAACCCCAAATCACTCAAGCGACCATTCTTTGGTCGCTACTTGACTTTGGGCATAATTTACAAGCAGAAAAAGAAATGTTTTCAATTTTTCCAAATTGTTTTYGAAAATATTTGATTGTCTTCCAAATTACTAGATCTTATGTATTTTTTCACAAATCAATAGAAACCACTATTTTGACCAATCATAAAAATTCAAATGCTAAAGATAGAATTTGTATTTTTGGTGTATTTTTGAAGTTAAGTCTTCAAAACTCATTGTAGAGAATCTAAGAATAGTTTTTAAATTAGACCGTACATAAACTGCAAATACTTTCTACTTTTTGTCCTTTAAATTATTTTCTTTGATGCAAACTTTAAAAAAGATATAGAGCTCATATTGTATATCACGTTTGTGTTTTGTCCAAATCCTTGGGTTTTTAGGGGTCAAATCATGTTTAGTTCTAGAATGGAATTGTATTATGCCAGTCCTAATGGTGAGATTGTTGTAGCAAGTAATCTACATTTGGTGGAACTTTTTGTTTTGATGGATTGTAAAAATCRAGCTAAGAAACAAATCCATATAATACGTTTTGAGGAAGATGCTTTGATTGCTCTTAAAACAAGGCTTTTTGTGACTTTCACCCGACTTGTCCGAATTGAATGAATCAAAGGTTTTTATATATATAGACTAAATGTAAGTTGTAAGTAAATTATTTTTTAAATTATGAATTTACCAGAGGCAATTTTGTTGCCTTGAGTTGAGTATTTTGAGCTTAGGAGGACATACCTTTTTCCTAGGCAACAATTGAGATCAAAATTCTATTCTTCAAAAGCAAGTACATTCTCTTACCTCCAAAAGAATTTTCAAAAAGTTATTGTAGAATTTGACACCACAAAAAACCTACCTAAAATTCTTTAAAATTCAYTGAAGGAATATGAACTTTTAGAGATCAAGAAGACAATCATCATGATTTCTTGAACACCAAGATTCTTTATTATTTTCACATCCCTAATTCTAATGCAATTAATTATAGTTTTCTATGAGAAACAATCAATACTATGGATATTTTTAAGTTTTTGTTTTTAGGGGGCCTAAACTTGAGTGTTTTCTTTTCCACATAAGTTAAAGTTAAAGCAACATAAGTTTTCAYTCATGCATTGATTGAATGAAATAACACATGTTTTAGAAAATTTATTCAATTCCTATCTTCAAGTAAAGTTTATAAAATCTCATCAATCTTGAATTCAARAATTTGATATCATTGGGATCTATTAAAACTCCTAATTGTCTCCAAAAGAGACTTTGCTTTTTTGGAATGAACTCCTAATCAAACTAAAGTTTGAATTAACTTTTACTTTTTAGAATTAACTTTTAATTGAACTAAAGTTTAAATTATGGACTATGAACAAAGTGCTTTTGGGCAATATTTTGTCCAAATGCCTTCCATTTTGTCCAATAATGATCTTCTTTTTCTGACCAAATAGATGTAATTGAGGTTAATTAATATATGTAYAAAGACATAAGTAAAAATATACAATTTTCTTAGAAATGATTAATATGTCAAAGAATTAGTTGCTACGTAAAATTGCAACAATCAAAATTACTATGCATGCAAAATGCTCTTTGGCAAAAAAAATGAACATCTATGCAATGCAAATAGATTTAAATCAAAAACTTTGAGCCCCTCTATATGCTCAACTCTGGTTTCTAATCAAAGATGGGGACTCCCAAATGTGTCCGGTGCCTAAAAAGGCCACTTAACCCATTAAGGACCGTGGTTGATTTGGGGGGGCAAAATGACTATTTTACAATCATTGTTGTTGGTGAAGTCATTGTGAATAAGTCATTTATACCTCTATATTCTTATAATGGAAGGATGTATGACAAAGGATTGTCTTCCTATAAAGATCCATTAAATAAATGTTTTAGATTTGGAAGTACCTTCACTCCTATGGGGCATAAGGTTAGTGAGGACTTTGGACTAGCTATCTCACTGTTTTATTGGTGTTGTGTTTCAGTGCAAGGTGAATAGGACTTGCTTTGGTTGTTAGATTGATGATATTGCTTTTGGGGGATTTATGTTATTGATTTTCTAACGTTTTTGATATTGTGTGGAGTCTTTATCCCTGAGGGCCCCAACTCATCATATATGGCCCCTCCAAATTGAAAGATCTCATTGTTTGACTATTATAATCTTTTCAATGGTACAGTCAAAGGACGTGTCATTTTCACTCTAGCTCTAGATTTGTCTCCACTACCAATTGGTACGGCCAATTTGTGTGGATCTCTTTTTAGATGATGGTTTGGTGGGAATGAATTGAAAAGATCTCGACTTTAGTAAACATGAGCTCGGCGGTCAGGGGTTAACCCCTAAGCGCTCAAACGACCATTTTTTGGTCGCTGCCCGACTTTGGGCAGAAAAAAACTTTTTTTTGAATTTTTTTTTTTTCCCCTTGAAAATAGTGGGTTGTCTTTCAATATTTATATTCAAAACTAAGATCATTACGGTAAAAAAAAATCATAAGACAAATAGCACAATGTGTTTAGAATTTTCTAGTGTTGAAAAACTTACTATTTCAGGAAAGAATTGAAGTTTTTAAGACCAGATCTTATGCATTTTTTTACAATTCAATAGAAACCACTATTCTGACCAATCAAAAAAAATTCAAGTATTAAGGATAGAAATTGTATTTTTGGTGAATTTTTGAAGTTATATCTTCAAAATTCATTTGAAGAGAATCTAAAAATAATCTTATAATTTTGACCGTACTGATATCTTCTATTTTTTGTGCTTCACATAAACTTCTTTGATGCAAACTTTAAAAAAGTTATAGAATTTATATTTTATAACACATTTGTGTTTTGTCCAAACTCCTTGGGCTTTTAGGGGTTAAAACAATGACAATGACAAACATTCAAAGAACAATCAAGTGAATCAACTTAAAACAATGACAAGTCTTCATACTTGGTTTAAATGTCATGATTGTTTGATGCTCATGCAATGTTGCATGTTCCTTTCTATACTAGATTGATTAAAATACATGGCTTAGAACTTAGAAATATCCAAAACTAGGGTTGAATTGCACATTCTTATTTATTATTATGTGAAATTGTATTATGGAACTAGCACCTCATATATCAAAAAAAGTTTTAGATGTAAACTAGCCCAACTATAAAAAAACATTTGAAGAATTTATAAAAAATTATAAGGTATTAGAAATATGCTAATAATAGTTTTTCATGTAAAAATAGGGTCAACTTAAATACAACAATCAAGGTAAATAGCCCTACATAAAAATAACCTCTTAACTCATGTGTACACCTTAAATTACAAGGAGTGATCTCCCTGAGCCCCACACTCGTCCCCTTTTGTCCGTATCCAAATTCATTTTAAATCTTTGGCTATCAATGAAAAAGTGTCAATATCAACCCAAAAGTGGTTGACCGGTCCTTAATGGGTTAAATAGAAGTTTTGATTATAGGCATCTCCTTCATGAATATGTAATATTGTTCAAAAAATGATTTTAGACCATCTACCCAAATAACTTTGATCCTTTAAGTAACTTTTGTGAACAATATCCAAATGCAGTATTCTTTGACACATTGAGATCTTCTTTCATTTGTCAAATAAAATACTCCTCCTTTTCATCAGTCAATAATAGAAACTGTATACAGTAGACTGAAAAGCTTCTCTTTTCCAAGTCTATATATGTCTTCTTATGTTTGGAATACACAAGCTCATAGTCAAAGTCAGTCATAGTGTTCTAAGTGTTCACTCTCTCACTGCATGGGTAAATGAATATCCAAGGGGACACCTCACAACATTGAAATTATTATGAAACCTATACCAGGTACTTCTACCATCCTTGGTCTCAAAACCTGTTGGTTGAATTATCACATGAGTCCATTGGAAAATAATTTTTTACCCCCTGCCAGACAATTTGGCCAAGTGGCCWAATGGAATTCAGGTAGGTTTCTCCATTTGAAGCCAACTTGTGAATGAGTACGTTACTTTCAGAAAAAATTGGCACAAGGTATGGTGGGACATGTTCCTGCAATCATGAATTTAAAAAAATCTCAATTGGGTGTCCAAATCAAAATTTATGCTACTGAGAAACAATATGAATAAGTTGCCCAACTTGAGGTAAACCCCTCTTCCATTTTGAAATTAGGTAAGTATGTAATTAACATGATATAGCATGCAATTGGACATCTGAAACTAAAAAGCAACAAACTCATAATCATGAGGAAAAAAWCTCTCATTCCAAGAGGTGTCAAACTTTGATAACCTTGCTGAGCAAAGCAAAAAATATTGTTTTCTTCTAAATTCAAGTATATAATGATTCTGCACTTGAACAAACGACATGTTCTTAAATTCTAGTAATTTCCCATTCAATAACGACAATAGGATATCTAGCTCTAGCAATGATCAACTTTCTAGTAAATTGGTGATTCGCAAACAAATTGTTTAGATTTAACCATCAAAGATTTTTTACTATGTTTTGACCAAAAACGCTCAAAAACTGCCATTTCTAGTACAATATCAAGTTTTAAGAAAAAAACATTAATGGATAGATGTAACAATAGGGTCTTGTAGTATGCTAGTTTGGAAAGATGTGGGAAAAATTTCAGAATTTTCCACAAAGTAGATTGTAAGATGTTAGCCTTCGAATTGACAAAAAATCCTTTTTTAGCCTTTGCCAATAACTAGGTAGCTGCACTTCACAAGCTCACATTTGTACAAAAAAATGTCCAAAATGATGTTCACTTTTTGGATTCATTCTTCAAGGCAAGTTGTCTACATTTTTGAAAATTTTCAAATTATCTAATATTGTACAACATATAGAAAAAAAATAGTAAGTAGAATGAAATAGAGAATGCTTCAAAGTACTAATTTGTTAACAATTTGTTTCTGGAATTGAACATGGAAATCCCAATGGTTGTAATGTTGTAATAAAGAATATACACCTAATGTTTTTATTTTCTTTCAAAAAAATAAAAAATTGAGAAAATTAAAGGACTTCAAAGTTTATCTTAGAGTACACATTTCACAACTATCCCAAAACTACCTGAAAACCATTGGGAAATTTTTCAGCCCTCCTAGAGACTGCGAGTTTTGCACCCCTGTGGTGCAAAAAAAAAATGAAGTCTTAACAGCCCTTTGCAGGGCTGAAAATTTTCCTAATGCTAAAACTCCCGTAACTTTCATCTCATTAATCAAAATGGAATGATTCAAAGCTTTTCACATATATATAAATCTAGAATAACAATTTCAAAATTTTATTTTTACAAAAATTGATTTTTGAAGAAGTTGTTTTAGATGCCCGAGCTGCCCGATGAGCAGTAAAAACAACATATCATACAATAACTTTTTAACCATGTAGTCAAAAGTTATGAAAATTGTTGGGCCTTAAAGCTACTCCTTGGGCACATGTATTGTGAAAATTTCAAAGGAAAATAATAAAAACTCCACTCATAGTGAGTTGCCTAAAATTTCTATGTTGCCAAAGAGCACAGTTTAGGGCTTTAAGGGTTAAATGTTTTATTTGTAGTCAATCATGAAATCTTCCAAAAATAGAGTTTGGATTTCATTTTTGAACTCAATATTCCATATTTTTGAAAGAATTAAATTTTTTTGTGAAGATTGCTTATTTTAACATTCCCATCAATGGAATAGCCAAAATTTTCAAATTTAAGTATAACTTATTAACAAGTAAATGTTTCTCATCATGTTTCTACCTCCATCTTTTAATATTTTCTTACAAGAATGAATATGACGTATGGTTTGTTGAATATTTTATTTGTATTTGAACTTATTTCTTCAAAGTAATGTCTTTCATTAAAAGTGTAGGACATGATCATTTATTAATTAAAAAAAAATTAAAAGATGAAACCTTGTCATTTGGAAGATTTGAAAAAAAATTGTTCCTTTACCCGTAAAAGACTAGATGACCATTCAACGTATGCAATAAATTTCAGGTAGTTGCGCACAAAGTCAATTTGGATTAGATTCATGAAATTTTGACATAAAGTGTAAACGTGTATTTCTTAGTGGAAATATAAATTTTTTTCCGATAAGGTGCCTGGATTAGAAGTTATGCTACCTTGAATTTTTTAAGTAGACTAAGAAATTTTGGGTAGCATGTGTTGAACTTCTCCATTGCTTTTGAAATTTAGCATGTATCAATTTGGGTCTCTTGGTGCCTTGCCTTGGCTATTAGTTTGTTGTCTGAATTTTTTTTTAAATCTTCCACTAAGGCTTGCCTCTGGTTGTTGTGTTTGTTCCCTTGCAATGAAACTTATCCATGAGTTTCCAAAGCTAGCTAGGTACATTGCAAAAATCTCACTCTAATTGGAGTGAAAGTGAAAAGACCATATTGGGCAAGGTCTAAAAAAACAATTCTTCTCACTTCAAACATTATAGATTTTCAATATCTACAATCAAAATTTCTTAATTTTTTCCATAGTAGTTTAGAACAAATTTGTATAATTTGATTTTTTTTTTAAATAAATTTTTTCATTGCCCATGAAAACAGTAATTTTTGACAATTTCTACCTGAAATGTGTCTTGGTCCTGGTGGGGTTAACTTTGACTATGACTATGAAGTGATCATACAATCTACGTGGTCAAATTTTCCACATTCCTCTAGCAAATGCTTCAGTAAAATTTTGTACAATTAAATTTTTAAAAATACTCCTTCCTTGCCAGTTTGGCTCATTGCACTAGGAAATGTCACTTTTTTACACCTTCTTGTAATACCTAGTCACGATCTTTAACTCATAAATTTCCAAGTTAAGGCCCGTTTTCAGCTTTTATAAATTTGTTCCAAATTGAACAAAAAAACAACATTTTGATAAATTGTATCAATTTTTTGAATTGTAACCATACAAATTTAAACTAGGCATGTTAGAGATTACAGTAAAACATAACAATATCACTTATGAGTTGAAAGATTATAATGTTTAACCAAGAGGGTGTCAAAACTACAAAAAAAATTCAATCCACCCTTTGCATGGTGAATTTAAAAAGTTTGTCAATCAAAATATATGAGGTTATAGGGCCCAACATGTACAACCCCAATCAATTTATAGCTTGTCAAAATCTACTCTACATTTTTCTTAAATGAGTTTCTTGTGCGATTTTGTCTCCAAAATTTAGTGTACTTGAGGCTCTTTTCCAAGAGCCCTCAACACTAGGAAAAGTCAAGATTACACACGGTACCCTTGCACAAAATCTTGAGTAGAAAAATCACATTCATTCAATTTCAAATCGGATTTATGATACTAAAGCTAGACTTTAATAGGCATCTACCAAAAATAGAAACTACTAAAAATAACAATTTAGTTAAGCTTTCTTCAACTTCAAAGTTTTTTCAACACCACATTTGGGTGCCTTGGGTATTTAGGGGTTAAGGGTCAATGCAATGGGTTTTCATCCTGTTCAAAAGCCAAAACTTAACCAAAATCAAAAAAATAATATAATTTAAAAAATAGTATAACAACAAATAGTATATTCTATAAGTAGTTTTTTTTGTAAGATATGTAAATATGTAGGATGATTATTACTAAATATCACTATAAGTCATTTTATAAAAGACAACCTAGTCTTTTTTTTTTTATGGTATCCTTGAAAGAATTTTTGCATCTTTATAACATTTTACAAATTCTTTATCTTGATGTAAGAATTCCTATTTCAGGTAGTCACACCTTAAATACTAATAGACAAGTGCCTAAAATGAACCTGTTTTTTTTATCCTATAGCAAACAAACTTTGCATGAGAATTTGGTGAGTCTCATGGTTAGAACTTAAGTTTATTATCAAAGTGGCTATTCATGGGTGCCTCTATTCATGCATATTAATGCTATCGTACTTCAAAGGTTTTGAATGTGTTGTTTCTTGTTGAGTCTATGATTTATTTTAGGGGCGTATAGTGTATTGCTTTTGAAAATTTAGAACATATTCTTTGATTAGCAGAAAATTCAAATACTAGTTACAACATGTTTCATTAAAATTTGAGCAAAATTTTCACTTTATAACCTTACGATAGACAATTAAACACTTGTATTGTTGACTTCACATGCAACTACACTTGTCTCCACTCTCTACTTTGCACGATGAAATTTTTGTTTTCTTTATATTTTTTAGATCAATTCCCATCTAGGAGACCTAAACTCAATTGTATCTCGTACAATATTGTGCAAACCTAGCTAGCATAATCAACACCAAATATTTAATTAAAGTTTAAAAAAATAGATTTTCCAATTACTTACAATAGGAATATATCCTCAAATATTGTCTTTTTCACAATACTATTATTTTTTACGTCCTTAATATTCCAATATCTATTTTTAGAATCATTTTTGCAAATGGGAACTAAACAATTGGTTGTTGTTGGTAAGACAATAAAAAAATTGATTTGGCCATTGTTTTAAATAAATATTTTTGAGTTATTAAACTATAAATTCCTAAGGTGTTTTTTCAAGATTAAAAAACACTCATTTCCAATGCAAAAAAGCTAAAGCTTTACCTTCTAAAGCAATTTGATGTTTTTGAGTCCCAAACTGCTTCCAAGTATTCAAACCCAAAGCTAGGCTAACACCTTCATCTATGATCATTCATTAACATATTCAACCGTAGGATCCCTTAGTTAACTTATTAGAGTACATCCTCTTAAATTTCAGAATAAAACCTTACCAATTGCAAAGTCACGATTTTTGGATTTCAAAAAGAAGCATTAACAATTATTTCCAAATGGTTAGGTTTCAATTTCCAAATTTTTGCACATAAATTCGTAGATCGTACATCTTGTTTGCCTCCATAATTTGTTGAAGAAATAAGTTGGAATTCATAGTAAAAACTTGAATAAGTAAAATTTGATATTCATGTTTGAAAAATACACTATGTAGTAAGTAGAAAGAAGTAGAGTATGATTCAAAAATACTAAATTGTTAAATTATTTGGCTCCGGAATATTGGAGTTGAAAATAATCTCCCTAGAACTCCAAGTGGGAACTTAAAAAAACATACATTTTTTATTCCTAGGATGGTGTGTCAACATTGTCATCCGTGTAGACCTTTGTAACGACATTGTTTACCAATGAGGCATGCAAGATGTTAAATCCGTCTTTCAAAGTAGGCCATGTAGGATGGATGTAGCCTTAGGAAAAACACGTGAATCTTTTATTTGTCACGCATGATAAAATTTGCAAATTTTGAACTCATAATAGCAATCAGAGGCCCCAAATTGCTAGGAGAGATGAAGAACATGGGATTAACACTACACTAATGATGGTAAATAGTGTTACCTACACTA
This sequence comes from Pleurozium schreberi, assembly GCA_006891605.1. Classification (NCBI taxonomy): domain Eukaryota; kingdom Viridiplantae; phylum Streptophyta; class Bryopsida; order Hypnales; family Hylocomiaceae; genus Pleurozium; species Pleurozium schreberi. The sequence goes on from VACF01000115.1 coordinate 56,797, forward strand.
ATTGATTTAAAACATCCATAAGTTTTTACTCTTAATGAATACTTTTACCAACTATAGGTACAAAGTTTCCTAACTATGGTACTATTAGGATCCATGCACTCCATAAAATTATTCATGAAGAGTAAAAACTTATAGCATTTCTAAAATAGTTAGCATGGGCAATACTATTTACCATCATTAGTGTACACAAGATAGTGTTGTTTTGATTTTACAATTATCTTATAAAACACAAAATTTACCCTGCACGACCCATTTCATAGGATGCTAGGTCTAGAGTCCTCCATGAGGACTCAGGACTTTTAAAAAAACTTCCCAACTAGAATAAGTGCGACATGAACATCCAACTAAGAATACTTCACTTCTATGACAAATATTGACATTTCTATTATAGTTACTCATGTCGGTGTGGTATATTCTACACAATTCCATTTGGTAAAGGATAGTAACACTAACTACTATTGAATGTTATGAACAAAACAAAACAACTAGCCAAACTTGAAACATGGATTAGACTCCTATAGTCCCATTAAACTTGAGTTTTTCATATAGTTTTTTATTTTAATTGCTTTTAATCTTAACGAAGAAAATGAAGCTCTAGTAATTTACTTTTTATTCCCATTTGATTTTTTTCAAAATGTTTAAAATTGAAATTTTTTTGACACGTTGAAGATTGTATCTTGAAAGCTCAAAATACAACACCTTTTAACGTTTTCTTTTGAATTTATTTTTGTGTAAACTCCAAGTATTCACCACTTATGCCATGATATTTGACACCACTATTTCCATTTTTTGAATAATTTTCATATTATTTTAAGCATTTTTGTAATTACTATGATTTTTATACTGAAATTTCTTCAAAAAATCATATGAAATTCAATTTGATGTTTAAATTACGAAAAAATTAAATTAAGTTTTTAAATACATATTACTACATGTGAAAAATATCAAAATTTTGAAATGTAAATTCTAATGTAAAAAATTAATGAAGTTTGACCAAGCCCGGACATGAAATGTCTTTTAAGGGTTAATTGGACTTGAGTTAATTTGTTTGAATGGGTGGTCACAGTCCAAGTTGGAGTTAAAGATGATCTGAATGTATGTTACTACATGGGGTGCTTGATTTGCCTAGTATTTGTCAATTGATTTAAGTCATGTACCTAAGTTGATAGTCTAAGTGTCGTTGTAGTTATATTTGATTTTGGATATACATTCTATTAGCATAAATCCCCTACTTGACTGTCTCCCTTGGAACAAACTTATTTTACTAATAGGATAATTTTCAATTCAGTCGTTATCTTTCTTCAACACAGTTACCTTATAAAACACAAAATTCACCCTGCACGACCCATTTTGTAGGATGCTAGGTCTAGAGTCCTCCATGAGGCATGGGTCCTTTTTGCATTCTTGAAAAGGTGAATCTTTTAGAGAACCAAATTGTCTTCCATGGCTCCTTAGCCAACCCCAATGCTTGAACAAATTGGAAAGTCCCTCCCCTGTATCTAGCAAAGCGGAAGGTAATACTTTTCCTGCATGGGCAAGCCCGTTGCCTCATTATACAAATGTCATTGTTTTATTTTATTTTTATTTTGACACAAATATTATACAATGTTATATTATATATTAGTATGTTGCGGTGCTCCTCCCTGCAGTGTCTGCAATGAAGGTCCTTCCGCTTTCAGTGTTCCCCCAACTGAATGCCTTTAAATAATACGACGACCATCACGTGACCAGCGAGACGGGAACGAATGGGAGCGCAGATTGAGATTCCTTTCCTGTTCCTAAACTATCCACTGCCAGGTGGAGGCCTGTAGTCGCAGCGTCATCAGGGCTGACCCCTCATCCTTGGATGGCGCAGATCGATGGTCACGAAGCTCTGTCAAGGTTCSAAATCGAGATTTGGGGGCTCTCGATCGGGGGGCTCTCGGATCACAAGGTATCTCACCAGTCACCACAGCACAGGGAAGCTACGGCACGCCCTACGAAGGTAGTAGGGTAGGGCCCTACTAGGCAGGACGTTAAATCGTGCCCACAAAAGTGGAAAGTGGGTCCGGCCTTGACATGGTCCCGGACTTGGACCATGGGACCTGGCCAAGAGCGTGGGTAGTTGGACTGTGAACCTTCAAAACCGCAACATTGCAAGACAACGACCCCGACGAAATTGAGGACGACAACCACCATTGTTGTCATGCGCGGCGCAAAAGTTTTAGGGTTTACGGCAACGGAATAGGATTTTAGGATCTTTTTGAAACTATGAACTAATTTACATATCCCACATTGTTTGTCTTATCTCCTACCACAGTATATGTATATAAAGAGTGGTCTTCTCAATCCAAATCACAATTCACAAATTACAAATCATAAAACACAAAACACATATCACAAGAAGTTGAAATCTTTTTTTTATGGTCTACTAAAATAACATTTTGTGGAGCAATTTTGACAAAAAAAAAAAAAAAAAATTAGATAGGAAGTAAATGATGTTCTTTGAAAAATGGTCGTAATTCAAAAACAAAGCTAGAGAAAGGCATACAAAGATATCAATCTATTTGAAAATTTATATGAAATTTACATATTTTTTAATGAATAAAGAAATATTTCGGTGTTGTACACATCTCAATTGGCATTTGATTGCCTTCTTTCAACATCCTAGAATGAGTTGTAATATAATACTAGTGTGCCTTGTGCCCTTGCCACAACCAAAATGATAGTAAAAATATTTTTTGGGATTCAATCATTTTTCTTCAATAAGACGGAATGCAAGCCCATGCACTCCTCCTCACCAAGGACTTTCTGACAATACTAAGAATGTGACTAGAGGATGCACGGGTGAGGAGATCTCAACGTAACAAACAAAACATAACAATCWATAGCCCTCAAAGAGATTGCCTTTTTCTTTCCACAATCCTTACCTATGTAATTCTTCCAAACATAATTAATGTAAGCTTTAGTATTGGTATCAAGATAATGGCGATAACTTGTATATACGGTGTGCTCCATTTTTTGGGGCTAATTTTAGAACCAAGATACACACATCAACAAAATGGCATTTAGGTAAAAAGAAAATCAACATTTTCAACATCTAAATTACCTCACTTTGTTGAGAAAGCCATCCATGATATGAGTTTTGAAATGAAACAAATCTTTATATGCATATCGGGTGGTAGGAGGTAAAACAAACAATATGGGATATTAAATTAGAATTAGTAGCAAGTCAATTGCTCATAGTTAAGTCAAGTTGAAGGAGAAATTATATTTAAAGTAGACTTTCATACCTCATTTAGGCATAGTAGAATAACCTTTTTCAAAAAACTTCCCAATTGGAATAAGTGCGACCTGAACACCCAACTAAGAGTACTTCACTTCTATGACAAATATTGACATTTGTATTTTAGTTATTGATGTCGGTGTGGTATATTCCACACATTTCCATTTGGAAAAGGGTAGTAACACCGACTACTATTGAATATTATGAACAAAACAAAACAACTAGCCAAACTTCAAACATGGATTAGACTCCCGTAGTCCCACTAAAAGCTTCCCAAATTTTTCCTGCAAAGATTGTAAATTAGTCTGATTGGAAACGTTTTTGAGAGATTGAGGGAGTATATTTCTACTGAAGTAATTCTCATTTGCCAACTAACTTCTTTCTCTTTCTCTTTCTTTTTTTGAAGCAGATAACACGGAATTCCCACTCCTTACCCAACTGAGTTATCAAAGTCGTTGGGAACTTTKAGCATTCTTATTTTGAGTAAGGCCTATAAGTAGCTCTGTAAGTGAAGGATGGATGTTGATTGGTGCCGTCTGTTCATAACTGATTAGAATGGGCTTTATCTACCTTAATGATGCAACCTCTCCATCTTTATGAGAAGCTGTGATTTTTTACTTATTTTTTATTGGACACAAATAAAGGAGACCTTTACTGCAAGAAGCTGTGATTTGAATTTGGGAGTGTGCCACCTGGGGGAAGTGTGGGCTTGTGCACCAACGTCTTCAAATAGGAAGGAGCATCAAGCCATCAACTCACTCATTTTTTTAGACCAGCCCAAGATCTGAGCTGGAATAATAATAACTTAAGTTAGGTTTAACTTACTCATGAGGACGTTGGTTCATCATCACTTCAGTCAGTTCAGTTGCTCCCMCTGAACCGATGCTGAGGAGGGAATGTACCCACCAGCTGGGTGCACTGAACAAGACCTGACCGCCTTCTTCCGTTCACGGCCAGGGCAAACTGACCCGCTAATTGCCCCCCTTTTTCACTCACTGGCATTCTTTTATCTGCTGCATAGGATAAATTTTGCAGATTCCGAATTCGTATTTGCAATCAGTGGACCGAAATTAGGTGTAACTTAGGGCCTCCTTACATGTGGAGTCGGGCCGGTGGACTCCCACCGATTCATGGGTGAGATGGGAGTCCAGCTAATCTGGAGTACCGATCTTACCGATGAATCAGTGGGAGTCCACCGGCCTGACTCCACATGTAAGGAGGCCCTTAGGGGGTGAAGAAATACAAAAGTGAATCCGGCACAAAATAGGCCAGGGTGAACTGACCCCCTCATTGCCCCTTTTTTTACCTCTGTGGAAAACACTGAAATTCTTTTATGTGCCACGTATGACAAAATTTGCAAATTCTGAATTCATATTTGCAATCGAAAACCCCAAATTAGCTAGGGTAGGTGAAGAAATACAAAATTGACACGGCACAAAATAGGGGCAATTTTTGCATTTACCTTGTGTGAGGGGCAATGAGGGGGGTCAATTCACCCTGGCCCATGAAATTGGGGAAAAGGGTCGTATGTTATCAAAACAAAATAGGGGGCAATTTTTACATTTACCTTTTGACAGGGGCAACAAGGGGGTCGGTTCGCCCTCGCCCTTGGCACCAACCTTCAACCATGTGCAAACAATGTATATATTAGGAGAAGAAGGGTGATTTAGAGGCCTATGACATTTCAACTTCTAGTTTTTATAATTAATTCCACAAAGCTCCAAAAAATATGAAAGGACTTGGRTTAGATGCCACTTCCACTTGTCTTTCAAGGAAAATTTACTGAAAATTAATTCAAGAAGTTTTGCCTCACCATAATCTAGTTTTAGCTCTTAGGTGGGCAATTTCTAGACTTGATAACTTGGTAATGATATTTTGTGTTAGGGCGTCCCCACAGTGCTTGTGTCAAGTAGGGGCGTCAAATGAAGGTTTTGTGAATCTGGTATAGAAGTGGGTCTCAATTTAGTCCCAAAAGCCGCCGTAGCAACACTCTTTAACACCAAGTACAAACATACTTCACGATGAGAAGAGGTGTCCAATGGAGTTATGCAATTTTAGGTAGTTTCATCACTTAACCCCTATAGATCCAAACATCGTTTTTTGGCAACATGGCAATTTTGGATAGCTCACTATGAATGGCATTTTTTTCTTTAAAAACTTCACACAACAAGTGACCAAGGAGTAGCTTTAAGGTGCAACAATTTTCACAACTTTTGACTACACGGTTAAAAAGTTATTGCATGATATGTAATTTTCAACATTTGGTAGGCAACTCAAAAAAATTCGTGAAAAATCACTTTTTTAGGAAATAAAAATTTGAAATTGGATCTTTAGATTTATGTATATGTGGAAAGCTTTAATGCATTTCATTTTGATTAATGTGATGAGGAGTTTAAGTTTGTATGCAGGTATGGTTTTCAAAGACTCTAGTACACATTCTAATTTACAAATCCCGCATGGCTTTTTCTACCTCCTACCACCCCATACATATATAAAAATCTTCTTTTCTCCCTTGAAACTCAACATTAGTTGAAAATGCTTGTGAAGCAATGTTAGGATAGACAATTATCAAAGAATAAAAAGTTAAATTGTTCATAGTTTAACTTAAAAACAATGTTCACATGGCTTTTCTTGGTGCGTCCATTGTATGGATGTTCTAAGCCTTTCTACCCTCAAGGTGGATGGAGGGCAAGCTCAGAGCTCTCGATGCAGGGGAACAAGTTAAACCCATTTTCTAAAGCTTGCCAAAGTCTTAGCCTTTTTAATATTCACATAATCCTTTAAAATTCTATAGGAAGTAGAATATTAGTGTTTTTCAAAAAAATAAAATTGGGACCTTATAATGCATTTGTATATTTTTCAATTTACCATTTGGATTTCCAAGTTTCAAAACTATGTGGTGGCAAATGCGCTCAAATTTTTTGTCACACATCATGAACTTGGACATTGTTGTACTGCAAATTTTTTTTTATGTGCTCCAAGTCTTTTTTTKACTTGAATTTTTTTTTGGAGATATGACTAACATCATCTTTAGTACACTAGATTTTCAAATTCAAATCCATAATGCACAGACAATTTTCCAAAATGAATGGTCAAAGGCATATGAAATTGTTGGCATCTAAAATAAAAACTTTCCCTTCAAATGCCTATATCTTTCAATCCATATGGTCTAATGTCATGAAATTTTTGCTACTTATTCTCCTACAAGTCTATTACAATATCCTACGTTAGCTTTCCAAAAAAGAAAGCATTTTGTTGAAAATTTTGATGAACACAACAAAAATGGCAGTTTTTAGTGGGTTTTGAGAGAAAGAATGGCCTTCATTATCTACACTAAATAGGGGTATCAAAGGGACCAAACAATTAAAGTCACTTATTGTAGAAAACTATAGATGTTTGAAACATGATGTAGAGCCTCCAAACACTTCACAAACTATTGATGTACAACAAAGGTAGATATTTATATACTGTGAAATGTCGATTAATTAGTATGGGTCCCCTTAATATCACTATTTAGTGTAGAAGTGAAAGTGAACTTGATTCATGGAAAACAAAGGGGCCCATACCTTTGAGTTTAAGAATGTTGTAGTGAATTACTTATGGTTAAATAAATATTACTATCAACATTACTACTTTTATGGGATAATAATCTTTAAGTTTTCAGATACCGTTTCCTTATTTTTTTTAAAGTATAAATCCATTTACTTCCCACAATCCGTCCATCATTCCAGTTTGCCACAAATGTTTTTGTTTTTTGTGAGACAAAATGTGGACTCGATTCCAAGAAAAAATTACAACTGGGAGCAAGTCCTCCTCCAAGGCTCCTCCAAGCGGTCGAGTCTATAGTACCCCCGAACGAGCTAAATGCGGAGATGGTTTTGCCCCCTATTTTAACCCTGGGGAAAACACTGGAACTTTTTATTTTGCATGCATAATTTTTTTTTCAATTTTGGACTTCATATTTGAAATCAGATGACCCAAATTGACTGAGAGAGATGTTAATCAGAGAATTATTACGGCACAAAATAGGGGGCTTTCTTTTTTACATTCACCCATTGTTACACCTCCACGTGTAGCTTGTTGGGGGTACTATAGACTTGATGTCTTGACCCCTCCAAGCTTTCAACCTGGCCGCAGGTGAGTTCTTCAAAATAGCCCCCTAATGATGGCCAAACCTCAAAGTGGCTGTATATGATCTCTCTTCATTCAATGAAAAAAAAAAAAGACCCACCTTATGAAGCTAAAGTAGCACAAAACAGTACAGTACTTCACTTGTAATAAGGTTGGGACTTGGGAGCTCGCTAATAATAGCTTAACATCAGGTTTTGATTGGAAGTGGTCTTGAGATTTTTTCAGACGGAAGCCTACAGGTACAGTTTTTTGCTTTTTTTGGACATCACTGAGTGAAATTTAGGGGTCCGTCGATAGGTTTCAATAATGGGGAGGAATCTGGAGAAATGACACCATTTGGNNNAAAAGTTTGGAGGAAGATAAGCAACAGAATGGAGCAAACAGACAAAAACACATGGAGCACCATATCCTTAGCCAAAAAGTTTGGAGGAAGATAAGCAACAGAATGGAGCAAACAGACAAAAACACATGGAGCATCCCTCTGAAGGACAAGTAAAGTAATTTCATGTCTGTCTGCATTGGGAGGGAGGGATTGTTGAAATGACTACACCTACAGTACACGATCCATTCTTGGCCCCCCCACTTCACAGTATAGGCTGCTCTATTTCCAATTAGTTGTGGTTTACATTACACTTCACATAAGGGAGAGGCACCCAATGGCGTCCCTGTACCCAATGCCGTCATATTCTACGTAGCATAATCATTTCAAACTATAAATGTAGGTAGGCAATACATAGCTTATTTCTTTGACCTAAAATAATAAGCAGTCTACAGTCCCGCTACATTTACCTTCTAGAATGAATGCATGACCTAGAAAGGGACGGCATTAGGTACATGGACGTCATTGAGTGCCTCTCCTTTAGAGTAGGATCAATTGGAGCAATGTAAATGTGCAAGAAGTGTATAGTACCCACCAACAAGTTTACTTTCAAATTTTCAAACTCTGAGTGCCATTACATATAAAGTGCAACTTTGATTGACCATATCTTTCACTTCATACCTCCAAATTAAACTTCATGAAACTACCATTGGTATGTTGATAATCAACTCAGGTACATTCTAGGTGTCATTTAAATGCTAAGTCAAGCCATCCCTCTAGGTACAAATGAATTGCATTGATAGTAATTCAAGTTGTGTTTGCAACTCCTACACTGTGAAGACAACATCAATGGTTCATGCGTCAACACAATTCATAATTTTGTCAATTAGAGCTTCATATATAGAGCTCTAACAACCTTTCAATGCAAAACATGCTTGGGCCAAGCAATGTGGTAGCTATTAAAGTAGACTTCCCCATTACCATACAGATTTATTGTCTAGGTACTTTAGAAAAGCTATTTGTCAGCTCCCATATTTTTTCACAGATTGAAAAGTTTGACAGAAGTCATTTGCAAAAAGAATGAAGACATTATGACAAGAAATGAATTTTTTTTTCCGAAGGTGAAATGTTAAAACATGAATAGACTCTTGTTAAAGCATAGGTCGACGTGTTTGCTCTCCAATTGCATTGCCATCATGTTAATAGATTGCTAAGATTGTGATAATGGGTGGGCCACTAATGCAAATAGGAGGATACTGTAGGTGGCAAAATTGGGTCGATGGCAGTAATGGGCAATTCTACCTTAGATACATTGTGTGTGTGTGTGAATGTGTGTTTTGGTGAGTAGATGTACTTTTGGAGATAGATACAAATTGCGTGAGATTGTAGGTGTCCTCGATAGTAACAAGTAACYTCAATGGTGGTGAAAGGTGTGCTTTAGACGGAATATGGTTGGAAGAATGTCATGTGGATAAACAAATCTTCATTTGAAATTGGACATCAAGAAAAAATTTAACCCTGCAAAGGGCTGTTAAGACTTCATTTTTGGCCCCCCCTCGGTGCAAATACAAGAAATTTAAAAAAAAAAAGAAGAATATATATATATATATATAATGTTTAAAAATTAAAAATAAGAAATAATTTTTGAATTCACTTACTATAATGATAGTTTCTCTAGTATCCATACAATTGAAGCAAAATAGATACCAAACATGAATCCAAACTACCCATGACACACGATGAAAGTTATTAAACACACAACCTTTGATTGTCATTACAAGCGCATGTGCAAGTGCATGTGGTACAATCTCATTTTCTGCCTTTGAAATATTACACAATACACTAAAAACACCAAAAAAATGCAATTAGTCACATACTACATATGATCAATAAGATTGCTATTACATACTCTATTTATATTCTCTTACGCAAAAGATAACCAAAAAATAACCTACAATTATCTATTGCGCTCAAATCATCTTAACATTTTCATCACACACGCTATGTGCCCAAACCACCAATGATAATATAAAAATTACCCAAAACCAAAATATAAAATGAAACCAACATAAATACAATTTCCACACTTCATTATGAATCWAAATTTCATACACAAAATGTTCAAGTTTGGGTTGTTCTAACCATATAGAGTCTCCTTTCTAAGAAGGTATATACCGTAGTATAATAGTCATGCTAATTCTCAAACTTTATGTGGGATTCAATACAAACAAATGCTTTATTTTTGCCAACCCAAAAGGATTAGAATTCCTCTCTCTTAGGACACACTTAGGTGTAATTATCTTATATCTCACTTTAAGATTCCCATGTCCCTAATATCTGCTACTTTCCATGCTATTTTAATTCTTAAAAGACATTGCCTACACTAACTAAGATAATACCCGAACTACTGTGATTGTGGGACCAATAGGTACATTATTTGTTTCTACAATTACTAGTGAAGTTATCCATGGATTATTTTAGGTCCGTTGCATCTTCAACAAGGTTAAATCTGTTACACTACAAAGGTCATTTTGTGGCCTTTGGATGACTATGAGGCAACTTGTACAAGGGATTTTTCTTATTGACCTTTCATGGTGGGTTATGAAGAGTATGTAATTGAATTTTTTTGTCTTCACGTAAATGATAATAAGTTAAGTAAAAAAATTGGATTACAAAATATGCTATTTTAGTGTAATTTAAGAAGTTGTTGGTCTTATCTCTGAATCTAAAATTGATTTTTTTTAGTTTGAGCCTAACAAATGAATAGAAGGTCATCTACTCTAGTTTTGGTTCCAATTTGACTTTAGAAAAAGATTCCTCAAATAGAATATTTTATTGCAATATGAACTTTGGGTGCATTTTCAATGTCTATTTGAATTAATTATTGAATGACATGGAAATTGAGTTTACACTATGACATTCTATACTATAATATACACACATGTTGTTAATTTTTAGGAATTTTTGAGATATTTTTCTATTTGATATGATTTTTCCAATTTTTTACTTTAAAAATTCTCAAAAAAATCAAAATTTACTCAAAAAATTCTAAGAGTTTGTGAAGTAAAGATTTTTATTTATTTTCATCTATGAACAATTAAACAAATTCATTAACATGAAATTGCTAAGTGATATATATATATACATATATATTTTTTTATTTTTTTATTTTATTTTATTTTGTGTGCACACGCAATATCTTTCAAAGTGATGGAAGTTAACCTTCAACCCTCTACAATCATAGGTAGGAGGTTTTAAGGTTACTCAGTAAGGTAGGCGAACCCAATACCAACCATTGACCTAATACCACTCAAATGTAGGGCTGTCATTGATCCTAGATTGAGAATCCATGACATAGGTACATGTCTTATCTTCACTAATAAGTGAAAATAAGACATGTACCTGTATCATGGATTCTCAATCTAGGATCAACAAAGGTTATACATTTGGGTGGTATTAGGTCGACGGTTGGTATTGGGGTTCACAGGTAAGTTAGGAGGCAAAAAATTAGTTGCCGCGTCCAGAAAATTGAGGCGCCCACTAAGAGCATCCCCACCAGCCTCTTCCCCATCCTTATCCCTTTCCCAGTTCTTCATTCAAAAATATAGGGATGGAGAAGCCACTTCCCACCCATGCTTCCCCAAATCCATACTTTATACTAAATCTAGGCAAGTGAAGTCAAGATGCACTTGTAAATATAGTAACAAGAGAAAAGTAATAGTCCAACGCCAAGTCATGGGAGCACACATCATGCAACAACAGTAAATTCAAGAATAGGGTTTACTGTTTCCCAATTCCCTATCCCCATCCAATTTAGGGAATTGGGCCTCCCAATTCCCCAAAATTTGGAGATGCATGATGTTGGTGGAGAGGGTTTCTTCCCTATCCAGATGAAAACCATCCGGTTTGGGGAAGTCCCTGATGGACATGCTCAGAGGATGCTTATTCCAGAATCCTTTTCTTCAGTTCTGTTGTGCTTTCAGTCACATCCCCATGAGTGACTGATTGAATGACCAATTCTCTGAGTTCTCTATTCAGACAGCATCTTGAGGGTGCCCATACTGCCTTCAAAAAGTTCATTTCCAACTGGCAAGACAAATTAAAGTTCATGATCAATTGAGGGAACTCAGCCTCAGCATCAACCTAGGACAGGTCAAATGGGAGCTGGCCTTGCCTTTTACGGGCAAAAGGATTCGAGTGGTGCACAAAATAGTGAAATTAGGTTGTCTTTACAATTCGGTTGCCTCACCCGAAGAAAGTTACTCCACAAGCCATCAAAGTCAACAAGCATTGTCATTTGTATTTGTAGGTTATGTGGTCTTGTTTGACCTAGGCCACTTGTGGTTGGGTGCTTGTATTTTCTCTTTCTTGCAGTATAGGACTCCTTTATTTGTGTCAAAAAAAGAAAAGAAAAAAGTCAACAAGCATTTCTACAAATACATCCATTTGTACACATGGAGGTTCATGAGTCCCAAGTACATCAATAATTAACCCCTCAACGCCCAAGGGGCCCGAAAGTGGCCTCACACAGTTTGGCAGTCCACTTTGAAGCGCTCTAACTTTTGCATCCAATGTCCGATTTCAATAAAACTTGTTGGAAAAGTTGCGCATACTAGTCTAGTTTCTTTGGTAAAATTTTCAGATCAATCCAAGATGTATTGAGTTTGTGAAAGTCATACGAAGTTCTCAGGTTCAATTTAGGTTCAGCACACTGCATTATGATGGCTTCAACTTCGGGGGATTGTATCTTTTTCATCAAATGTTTTTTTCAATAAATTTTGTTGGGTTTTGTTCCCATAAAGGTCTAGTTACTATGGTAAAAGTTTCATGCCAATCCAAGTTGTTTTGAATGTTTGGGAGCAATTCAAAGTTCAAAATCCAGAAACGTTTGCATTTCAGTGAACTTTGGCGGCTCATAACTTCTTCGTATATGATCCTTTTTCAATAATTTTTGTTGAAAAAGTTGCGCTTACTAATCTAGTTTTTGTGGTTAAAATTTCAGATCCATCCAAGACTTTAAGAGTGACTGAGAGGCATTTTAGTAGAAGGAGGTTCAACCACAAATGTGATTTTTGGCTACTTTTTTCACTGTTTCTTGACATTTCAAATCCATTTTGCAAACACAATGAGTCATTTTTATGATATTTTTTTTCACCAAAGTGTTTATATTCTAGTTTTGAATCACATTGTAGTTTAGAGTTTTTTCATTTGAGTCGGTTTAGAAATCAAATCTCACCTCCAAATGTGTTTTTGAGAAGATTTCAACACCTTTTTTCAACACTTAATCATTATAATCTTTCAATCTAACTTATACGGTCAAATGACCCCAAATTTTTTTCACAACATTTACAACATGCACACTACAATATTGTACGGTTGAGATCTTCATAACTGACTGAAGGGAGGATCTTTAACACTTGCAAAGGGAGGATGCTTTCAAGCATGGTTGGACCTTGAATGGGCGTTGAGGGGTTAATTCAAAAATAGTGCATTCTCATACTAAATATGTATATAAGGTGGAATGTTGAGAAATTAGTGAGGGGAAACTATTTAGTGTACACCATTAGTATAATTTTGCCTATAATAGGATGTCTCCCATTTGACTTGTCATAGGTTGAGTTCCTTTGCCCTAAGTTAGATTGGCTACATTAACCCTTGAAGTTCCAAGGCCATTTGTTTTGTCAAAAATCACTCAAAACTGCCAAAATTGCTAGGTTCATCCAAAAAAACAAAAAAAAATACCTTTTTGAAGAATCTATATGCATGATCTTGTACTACACTTGTTTCAAATCATGTGGTAAAAATTTCGTGATATTTGATCGTACATATTGAAAGATATTAACATTCAAAGTGGAAGAAAAAGTTCTTTTTTCATGAAGATGCTCTAATTGCCCTCAAATAAGAAGCTCAATAACTTTCACATCACTAATTCAAATGGAATGAATCAAAGCTTCCCATTCAGAGGAAAAAATTAATAAAAAAAAAAATTTCATTTTTTTGTGGATTTTATTTGTTGCCTGGTCTCCCTCGTTTTGAGGATATTGTGACATAACTTTTGCTTCCAAGCACCGATTGAAATAAAAAATTATATTTTTTAAAAGCTAACAAGTTTTCCTATGTTATGACAAAGTTTCAAAAAGTTTCGCCATAAATTGAGCTCATAGGAACCTGCACAAAATCCATTTTGTTCCTCGTAGAGACAACGGGACTTTAGGGGTTAAGTTATTCCCTAGTTGTATTGAGTCATGTGGATGGCTTTTAGTGACTCATCAGACTTCAAATGACTCCATATTTGTTATCCATTCCATTGGCTGTTAAAAGATTCAACTATGTACCAACAACTTGATACCATTACAGCATGTTTAGAGATTTGGCAAAGACTATTGTAGGAAACCCAACGCTAACCTCAATTTGGAATAATAAATACAAATTAACCCTTGAACATCAAAGACAATGTTTTGCGTCTCATGGATGACAAAGAATCTTTTTGCGTAGGACAAAAGTACAACTATTCATCTTTGGAATTTTGTGTAAAAAGGCATGATCTTCTATGGTACTTTGACTCCCAATGAGTTCTTTTACATTTTTTTGAGCTAATGATTTTCATAGTATCAAAATGGATGATTTCCATGGTCACCAGTCCATCCTTTAAGGGTCAACTCACTCTATAGCTACCATGCAACCATTTTGGGGTCACCTCATCATGCACATGAATAAAGATATTTTTTCTCACTCCAATGTTCAATCATCTAGAAAAAAACTAAACGCTTTTATACCACTGGATGTAAGGTAACAAAATCTTATTCTCGTCCCTTTAACCTATGGAGACGTCGTGGACTCTAGAGTTAATTGTAAAGTATGTGCAATGAGGGACTAGGAGTTGGAGTTTGAAAAAAACAAAACTCCCTCAAGTACATAACCTTGATATGATGGAGTTTGGTGTTGTTTTTTTGTATTATTTTTAGTTAAACCGTCTTCTCACCCCCCACCCCCCACTACAAATTAGGGTTCATTGTACAATTAACTTTAAGTGTTTAATAAATGACAAAGATTCCTTCTATGTAAGACGAAAGTACGGATGTTTGTCCTTGGAATTTTGTGTGAATAGGAGAGGTCTTATACAATAGTTTCACCTTTAATGAGTGCTCATGGATTTTCTTAAGCAAATGATTAGGGTAGAAATCCAAAAGATGATTTTCCGCATTGACCATCCTAGCCTTCTAAAAGTAAGGAACCTTCTTTTGGTATGAAGAGTAGTGTTATTTATTTATTTATTTATTTATTTTTTAAGCAACGTAGAAAGCAATCTTGAGTGGAATGCTAAATCTATTTACATCCATTGATAAGGATGAAGTCATTAGCAAAGATTTGGGCCTTTAGAAGACTATTTCAAGTTTGTGCCCCAAACTTTGAACCAATCAGTGCTAGTCAGAATAACATATAATTTAAAAAATTAAAAAAAAAATTAAAGAAGGAAATTGGAATTTTGAAAATAATAATAATCATAATAATAATAATCATAATAATAATAATCATAATAATAATAATCATAATAATAATAATAATAATAAAATAACATCATTTGATGCAACAATTGCTCAACCACATCAAACTGCTTATGTGGAAAAAGTTCTCACAATCTGGGAACTTGTAGTCTTCTAAAGGCCCAAGAATCCTCTAATGATGCCAAAAGTGGGTGAAGACATTCATCCAAAATTATGTCCACATTCATCCAAGATAGAGTGATAATGTTTCTAAATTATGTAGCAATTAAGCAATTTCATTCATTGAAAATATGTGAATCTATCACTTAACATTCCCGCAATTTAGCTTTTGAGTGGAAAACCACACACAAAAAGAAGAGTCATTACTAATTAGTTTTTTTTAATTAGCATTTTGAAGAATATTTCAGTAGAAAAAAAAGATCTTAAATCTAGAGACTCCACACCTACCCGCAAGCTAAAACTCCTCATAACTTTTATCTCATTAATCAAAATGAAATGATTCAAAGCTTCCCACGTATATACAAATGTAAATAACCCATTTCAAGTTTTTTATTTTCAAAAAGTGCATTTTAAAGAAGTTTTTGAGCTACTTCGGTTGCCCAAAGTTCAAAGAAAATCATATGGACTCCATTGGGTCCCTCACTGTACTCATTTTAGTGTTTTCTTTTTCTTTTGCTCTCTTGTCCTCGGTTCCCTCTGCTCGTTTCTCTTCATTTGTCCAGCCTTCTGGGTTGGCCGTTTTTTCTGTGTTCTTGGCTCTTTTCTTTTAATGCAATGGGTTCTCCCAATTGTTCAAAAAAAAAAAAGTTCAAAGAAAATCACATATCATGCAATAACTTTTCAATCATGTAGTCAAAAGTTATGAAAATTATTGTGCCTTCAAGCTACTCCTTGGGCACATGTTGTGTGAAAATTTCAAAGAAAGTAATAAAAATTCCATTTGCAGTGAGCTATCCAAAATTGCTATGTTGCCAAAAAAACGCAGCTTGGTCCTTTAGGGGTTAAAGAAATACCCGTAATTTGATTTCATTATGAAGATATCATTGAGGGAAGTCGCACCGTAGATGTACAGAAGCATACAACTAATAATACAATGTTCTATTTTATAGCCACAATACTTTCTCTCTTAAAATATGTTCATAATAACAATATTAAAAATTTATGCGTCTTTGGTTTCATGTACCTTGATCTTGACCAAGTCACTGACATGCTTTTAAGTGTATTACACATGCATAATTTTCTTTTTTGTATATTTCCTTATTATCTGAAAAAACTATATATTCCTGAAATCAATGAAAATTATGTAGGTTAGTTGAGTACGTGTATTATGTGTCATTTTAAAGTTGTTATGTATACACACCTTTGAACTTATTCACCTTCATCTCAACAAAAATTTCCTAAAATCTATTGTTTGTTTATTGAGTCAAAGCATTTCTTAAAAGAATTGTTTTCAACATTAAATCATGTTTCGTACAAACATTATGATTTTAAAGATGCACACAAAGATTTCACAATAGAAGTGGGCCTTTGGGATACGTGTTGCTTTGATTGGTATAAAAAATATTCCAAGAGTGTATACATTTCAAACAATATGTAGAGAATGAGGTCACTTCCACCTACATTACCATGGACATTATACTGTTTTTTAGTAGAATTTGCAACAATATCTTTCCACAAAAAATTGTAAATCTTTATCCAAAACATTTTTAATAGATTATAAATACAAATGTGTGAATTGAAAATTGGTTAGTTTTCCCCTGGCATCCATCTTACAATCAATTCTTATTATGTTTCAAGTCTCAAATTTTCTACAAGTCTTTGTTCAAGTCCAAATTTCAACTTCATTGTATAGTAGCGAAGTTTGCATATCTTGTACAAAAGAGTAGAATCCTTTGGAAGATCTTTGCCAACAAGAAATGGAGTGGAAGTATAACCAGACTACTTTGTCTCGTTGCACTTGGACAACCTTTTGAAGTAGTTGCAATTCAAATTGTTACATACTAGGTGGCTTGCACCATAAGATTTCTGAATTTGAGGATGTCAATGTTGTTAATATTGGATGTTATAGTTTGACACCATATGTAGCCTTCACATTGTTTTTCATGTTTGAAGGTTTTGAGCAATAAATGATGAAGATAAAGCACAAAGAGGAAGCAACTTGAACACAATGTATTTGCTAAAGATTGCGGGAAGGAATTCAACCTTGTGGTGGAAGAATTGAATCATAGTTTAATGCAACAACTTCGTTCCTAGAGTTGAGATTATTTGCTAACTTTTGGAGGCAAGCAACGACACTAATTGTATCTATATGATGTGGATAAAGTGGTGGATGAGAGTAAGTAGACAGACCATGACTAGTCAAAGGAGTAGGGTACCTATTGGAAGTTGTCTTCAAGATGTCCACAAGGACACTCCTAAAAAGTGCTGGAAAATGTGGTAGACTATTAAAATATATTTTTGATATAGTTTTTGTCAAATTCTTTGCAAATCAGCTCAATAACCCCAATATTCTTTAACACTTCCAAACTAATGAAGTTGACTAAAGTAGGGACACCTAAAAGCTTGACAATCTGTACTAAGCACAATTTCTATTATTCAATTGATGGCAAAAAAATTATATTATAATTTGGCAAATGCGACAAAGATAACAATGCAACAAAGAATACATCACATGGATATTATAAACAAAAGTGAATAGGAATAATTTGGTATTTATTCTAAAATTGTTTCTTCAACAATTGGTAAATATTYTTCCACGAGATGTGCATAAGAGAAYATCAATTCTAGTGGTGCCTATGGTTTCATTCTGTATTTTAAATTTGGTTGTTTGTTTAGTTTGTTTAGTTGAGATCTCAGGGACTATGCATCCTCTAGTTGCGTTATCGGTACTGTTGAAAGGCTCTCTGCCATGAGGGGTGCAAGGGGCTTTGTTTCATGGTGTTTCAACTTACAAAAAAAAATTTCTTCAACTTTGAAATTTTCATGAATTAAAAAATTAAAAAAACATACTTTTGATTTGATTTTGATTGTGGCAACATAACAAAGCACACTAGTCCGTGCTTTAAGTTTGGTTGTTTGTTTTGTTTTGTCTATTACATTGAAATCTCTTGGATTGTATACCCTCCTCCACCTTCTTGATACTTTCAAAAAGCCTTTTGCAAGAAAATATGCATAGGCTTTGATCGTAGCATTTGGACCTGCGGTGTGAAAGAGATTGAATATCAAAGTTTTTATGGATTAAAAATTTTAAAAACATCTTTTTACATTTATTTTGACTATGACAATGGCCCATGCTAGGGAGGATTGACCTCCCCATATTGCCCCATTTTTTGTCCACATAAAACCTTAGATTTTTATATTATTTTGTTTTGTTTTATTTTAAACATATGACCTTCAAAGGCTGCAAAACCCTAAATTTGTTTATTTGCCATACATGATAAAAGTTGCAAATTTTGAATTTAAATTTGCAATCAATAGCTTCAAATTAGCTAGGAGAGGAGAAGAAACACAAAATTGACATGGCACAAAATAGGGGCAATTTTGACATTTACCTTTTGATGGGACTATCCGGGTCCTTCGCCAGCGGCCCAAGACACGCTATCCTAAGGCGGACATAACCCTTAACCCTTCAACGCCAAGATGGGCGTTTTGTGTTTGATGGATGACACAGAATCTTCTTGTTATGACATAATTACATATACTCATCCTCCAAATTTTGTGTGAAAAGGGGAGATCTTCTACATTACTTTGACTTCTAATGAGTGTTTTTGAATCTTTTTTAAACTACATTGAATAGGGTTTTAAGTGAATCAAACAATTAAAGGGACTTATTGTGGAAAACTATAGATGTTTGAAACATGATGTATAGCTTCCAGACACTTCAATAAGTATTGATGTACAACAAAGATAGATATTTATATAGTGTGAAATGTCAATTAATTAGTATGGGTCCCCTTGATACCCCTATTCAATGTACACAAAATAGTGAAATTTGGTTGCTTCTCACTAATTTCTCGACATTCCACACTACATAAATATTTATTGTTACTCTAGTACGAGAATGCATTACTTTTGAATTAGTTATTAGTGTAGTTTGAACTCATGGACCTCTGTGTGTATGAATGGAAATATTTGTAGAAATATTTGTTCACTTTGATTGCTTATAGAGCAATTTTCTTGGAGTAAGGCATCCAAATTCTAAAGGAAACCTAATTGCACTATTTAGTGTAGTGATTCCCACGGTGTCAAGATGGATGATTTCCACAATCACTTGTTCGTCATGCCAAGGGTTAACTAATAAGGAGAGTTAATTTCATTGCAATATCCACTACTATTTCCCGATAATCTCACCGGTAATACACTCATGTAGCAAACAAAACACCTAAATCACACCCTCGAGACTAAAATGCGGGTGCATGTAARTAACTTAAACCTTAAAGGACGGACTAGTGATCGTGGAAATCATCAATTTTTATACCGTGGGAATCACTAGTTTAAAAAAATCCAAAAGTACTCATTGGAAGTCAAAGTACTATAGAAGATCTTGCTTTTCAACCCCTAATTCCGTGGATGAATAGTTGCAGTTCTGTGCGGTACATTTTGATTCTTTGTCATTCATCAGACGCAAAACGTCCGCCGCTCTTTCAAAGGTAAAAAAGTGGCTGAGAAGATTGGAGTTGGTTTCAATTAGGTTAAGGTAGACTACTCTTAAAGCGCCCGTGCTCTAAAAGCGATCATGACGCAGAGGTACATTTTGATTTCTTTAATGTACCAGCAGTGTACATTTCAGGAGGTGGTCGCTTTTAGAGACTACTACATTACAACTTCAAAAATTTGTAACTAATTCATGGAAGGTCCAAAAAATATGAAACGACTTGGGTTAGATGCCAATTCCTTTTCCCTTCCTATGAAAATTTACTGAAAATTGTTTCAAGGAGTTAAACTTCCCTGAAAACACAATCAGCCCTTAAATGGTTGCTTTAAGAGCAGTCTACCTTAAATGGGATTTTGACCACATCAGTGGTTTCTTTGATCTACATATTGTAACATTATTAACATGCCCTTGGCGTTACCCTTTTTCTCCCCCCAAATCTGGAGCCCCCCAACAAATGACGTTCAAAACATTCACAATGCCTAACACATGTCCTTGTGCAATCACTTTCGCAGCACTATAACTAAAATTCCCCGCAAGGTATCTAGGGAGGAATTATCCCTCTGCCTAGGGGGATACTATTCACCTGGTTATGTTATGCGATGGAGCTACTGTACTGTAAAGGGCTTGCCTGAGGGGGTACAGTACAATACTGTACTGTACAGTCGGGTACCGAAATATTACGAATTTTTGCTTCCGCAGTGAATACAATTTCAGACTGTCAACTTTGACACCCTCCCGAGGGCTGAAAAATTGGTATTTTTTAATGAATTGGGAGCAGTGAAATTTTTCTCACAGCTACACATGTTGGTAGATTTTGAATATCTTTTTTTGTGTAAATCTTTTGGCCTTGAAAATTGGCATAGATGTTATTAACATGTAGATGATCTTGTAAAAAAAAATTCATTAAAAAATACCAATTTTTCAGCCCTCGGGAGGGTGTCAAAGTTGACAGTCTGAAATTGTATTCACTGCGGAAGCAAAAATTCGTAATATTTCGGTACCCGACTGTACAGTAAACCATAATTAGCATAACTGACGTCCAACAAATAAGTTAAGTGAAAAGTGAAAAGTGAAAAAGGCGGGTGTTGGGAAAGGTTCTCTTAATCACCAATCTCAGGCAATTGGACAAAATTCCTGGCCAATGCCTAACTTAACTACAAATCATCTCAACCAGTTGAATTGGATTCCAACAGTAACTCATCACGCTTTAGTCAGAAATGTATGAAGAGGACGGTAAGGTAGAGATAACCTATCAAATAAGTAATTCTGGACAAGATCTAGGGTAGTGGTAGGGAAAAACAAATATTTTCAAAGGTGAATTGACAAAAATGAAGGGGATTGCAAAAATTTGGTAAGGTAGAACCACCCATAACCGATCACTTAAGCAATTTTAGACATGATTTGATGTAGTGCAACACAAAGCAATATTTCTAGAGGTGCAATGATAGAAATGCTAGGGATTGCAAAAACTTTGGTAGATTTATTGCTTGAATTAAAATTATTATGAATTTTCAAAGGCAAAAAGTGCACTGGACCCATTGCCAATCTTTAGACTCTTCCAATTCTGATCACTCAAAAAATTACTTTTCCACTAATTGCTTCCTACTTTCTTGCGCACTAAGTTGGGACATGTGTCATGAACTTTTAATCCCAACCTTGAAATGATGAAAAAAAAAAATTCTAGCCTTGGTTGGAAATTAGTCAATCTACGGTTGTCTATGGGGCACTGGTTGGTAATGGGTGGTTCTACCTTAACTTTATCTCTTGAATTGAAATTACTATGAATTTTGAAATGCAAAAGTTGGGCTTGACACATGACCAACATTTAGAGTCATCCGATGCTGATCATTCATGAACTACTTTCCCACTCATTGCTTCATACTCTCTTGCTCACTTATGTATCATGAAATTACGGTTCAAACCTTGAAAAAATAAAAAAAAACAGTTAAAACACGCATTCCAAAGAGAAAATGGAAATTTGTTCTACCCTTGGTCGAAAATACAACACTCTATTTATTGTTGATGGGGTGTTGGTTAGTAATGGATATTTCTACCTTAGTATCAAAGGGTCGGGGTGGACTACCCCCTTGGACGCTTGGACACTGGGACAAATCTTGAAATTTTTTTATTATCCACGCATGATAAAATTTGCAAATTTGCAATTCATATTTGCAATTAGAGGCCTCAGATTAGCTAAGAGGGATGTACAAGGTGAATTCATCAAGCCAAAAATAGGGGTATTTTATTTTACTTGCATCCCTGGAATGACTTGGAGTGGGCAAACGAGGATGCTAGTTCACCCCTACCCAAATACTTGAGCTTGGAAATGCTAGAAGACAAAAAGAATTAAACAACTACAGAATGTGAGTTAGGTTCTTACTTAGAGATTTGAATAAGCATATCTTCAAGGCTAAGCATATGGATTCATGCATCACCCAAACCTAAGAGTACATCTACACCACAATCTACAGAAAGGAGGGCGATATTAACTCCTAAAGGATTGAGGCTCATTTTGGGCATAAATTGTGAAAAACTACCACTTTTTACGGCAATGAGAAAAAAATAAAAATAAAAGTTTTTTTTTTCAAAACTCAACAATAAAAAATTGTACGAGACTACTATAGGAGTGTGAGGAATAAAATTTAGAAACTTTGACCTCATGGATTGAAAGATTATAACATTTGAAGCTACAAAAAAAGTTTTTTTTTAGCTTGTTTGATAGGGCCAACAAACTTTACACCCTCCAAGAGTAAGATTTTTACATTACACATGGATATATTTTTTGGCATTTTCATCTTGTATCATGTAAATTACACACCTGCCACATTTTAGCCTTGAAAGAATAGATTTGCATATGCTGCCTAAAGTTGCCTAAGCTAACTGAAAAGCTTAAGTCAGCATAACTTTTGATCTAGGCACTTGATCAAAATAATAATAATATTTTCTTTTGGAGGATACATGTCCAAACCTTTAGCCAAAATTTGGAGAAATCCGTTAAAAAATGACTTTATATGCACCTACCAGAAATTACTTGTGTACATTCAACGGTCATTTGGTCTTTTAGGGGTTAAGCGCAAGTAGTTGAAGTTTCAAACTGAAATGAATGGTTTGCACCAATGGGACAAATCTACAATCATATGTAATGTATTGCATGACCTGGTGAGAGGAAGATATCGTATTCTCTAAAGTTGAGAGGCGATTTTTCATCAAATTCCACTCAAAATTGTTATTTCTGTTGCAAAGGGAAAAAAACTTTAGAAATTGTTTTCATTTTTGGTACATCTAACCATAGGATCTTGCACTAGACTAATAAAAAACATGTGTAAAAAAATATTCAGAAACTTTGACTATATAGACTGCAAGGTAGAGGAGTATTTGCATTTGGAGTGAAAAAAATTAGGATTTTTGCACCTTGCATAACTAGATTTTAAGGCTTTAAATAATCTTAGATTTGATTTTTTTNTTCATGCATCACCCAAACCTAAGAGTACATCTATAGCACGATCTCACAAAGGAGGGCAATATTGACTCCTAAAGGATTGAGGCTCATTTTGGGCATAAATTGTGAAAAACTACCACTTTTTACGGCAATGAGAAAAAAATAAAAATAAAAGTTTTTTTTTTCAAAACTCAACAATAAAAAATTGTACGAGACTACTATAGGAGTGTGAGGAATAAAATTTAGAAACTTTGACCTCATGGATTGAAAGATTATAACATTTGAAGCTACAAAAAAAGTTTTTTTTTAGCTTGTTTGATAGGGCCAACAAACTTTACACCCTCCAAGAGTAAGATTTTTACATTACACATGGATATATTTTTTGGCATTTTCATCTTGTATCATGTAAATTACACACCTGCCACATTTTAGCCTTGAAAGAATAGATTTGCATATGCTGCCTAAAGTTGCCTAAGCTAACTGAAAAGCTTAAGTCAGCATAACTTTTGATCTAGGCACTTGATCAAAATAATAATAATATTTTCTTTTGGAGGATACATGTCCAAACCTTTAGCCAAAATTTGGAGAAATCCGTTAAAAAATGACTTTATATGCACCTACCAGAAATTACTTGTGTACATTCAACGGTCATTTGGTCTTTTAGGGGTTAAGCGCAAGTAGTTGAAGTTTCAAACTGAAATGAATGGTTTGCACCAATGGGACAAATCTACAATCATATGTAATGTATTGCATGACCTGGTGAGAGGAAGATATCGTATTCTCTAAAGTTGAGAGGCGATTTTTCATCAAATTCCACTCAAAATTGTTATTTCTGTTGCAAAGGGAAAAAAACTTTAGAGATTGTTTTCATTTTTGGTACATCTAACCATAGGATCTTGCACTAGACTAATAAAAAACATGTGTAAAAAAATATTCAGAAACTTTGACTATATAGACTGCAAGGTAGAGGAGTATTTGCATTTGGAGTGAAAAAAATTAGGATTTTTGCACCTTGCATAACTAGATTTTAAGGCTTTAAATAATCTTAGATTTGATTTTTTTTCCCTACACACATTGAATTATAAAACAAAATTATGTTGAAGAATTGAGTTGAAAGTCTAAGAAAAATATTTCCAAGAAAAACACATTTGATCTTGGTCTTCAAAAAAATTGTAAAGAAGAAGTAGGTATGAGATTGAAGAAAAAACGAATTGTTAATAGGTCGAAAATGGAATTGAAACACAATGTTTTTAGTGGTGACATTGAAAACTAAACCCTCTTGGCCTTTTTTCTGCAGAAATATTGTGAAAATTGAGTTAAAAAATGAATCATATAAGTTGTATTTTTTAGAAGATTCTTGAATTGACCTAAAAACAAGATTGTCCATAACTTTCTTATCACTAGTTCAAATAAATACTTTCTATACGAAATAAGTCTTGAATTTCTTAAATACTTTCTATAAGAAATAAGTCTTGAATTTTATTTTGACTTTTTGGGTGCTGCCTAATAAACCTTGTTTTGGACTTCAAATGGGATAATTTTTGCTCCTAGGCATTGAATTGAAGAACAATTTTATTCATAGTAAGTTAATGTCTTTCTTTATCTTCTAAAGAAATTCAAAAAATCACAACAAAAATTGAGCTAGTGAAGCCTTGTGAAAATCCAATTTGTTGCAAGAGGGGACAACGGGACTTCAAGGGTTAAACTCATGAATGCTATGATTTGCACCCATCATGGGCTTATAATCTTCAAAATAATTAGATGTTTTATATAAGAAAACAGTAAGAAAAATTAATTTGATGGGAAGAATGAGGTCTTTGTACCGTAGCTTCCAAGTAGCTTGTGCAACTTTTACTAAAACATCTAATAAAATAAAAAATGATAGGCAATGCAAAAATTAATATATATTAAAATTGAATTTTTTTTTGAAATATAATCAAAACAAGTGAGGCCTTCATCCACATTATTCTTATAATTTTTGAATGGTTGATGCTACTTTCATCAAAGGTAAGTATTCTAAACCTTTATCTTGACCTCTAAAATCTAAACTCTCTATTTATATGTAAAGGTTTTGTTAAGTGTCATGAATTGTTGCGTGTGAGAAATATGTTTTGTTTGTCAGAGATTGTACATTAGAATGGTCAAAATGRCAAGGCAAAAATATTTGCAAAGTATATTTACATTTATTGATAAGGAGGAGATGTAAGATTGTGTGGAGTCAGTTGATTTTTAAGAATTAGACAATCTRTATCTCTACATTTCTATATTCATAAATTTATACATCATAATATATCTATATATTATAATACATTTGTATATGAGGAGGCATATTAGATCAATCATTTTCCAAAAATTTAGGCACCCTTTTAACCCCTAAAGGATCAAGGCCATTTTTTGTCCGAAAATGTTGAAACTTATCATTTTGTTGCATTCATCCAAGAAATTATAACAAAAACCATTTTTAGAATTTTAGCTATAGGAATCTTTATTTAACTTTATTTTTCTTTCTAAGATCTTTTCCTTTACTTGTCTAAGATCAAGTGGTTATCATTTCATAAATTTTGATTGTAAGGATTAAAATTTATTGGCATTCAAAATGAGAAAAACAAGTTTATTTTAACATTGGCATATGATTTTAGATGACTTTGACTGCCATATGAATTTAAAAAAATTGTGTTGTAGAATTGAGTTGAAAGTCTAGGGGAACAAATTAAGATACAATCCTCTTGATTTTCATTCTTTAATCCCTAAAAGCCCAAGGCCTTTTGGGGTTTAAAGACATCATAGCTTTTGAAGTGGTATATATCTAATTTCACTAAGATATAGAAACCTCAATCGTGTAATCTTGTAGTGTACGTGTTGTAGATGAGGTGAATCAAATTTGGAGTCATTTGGAGGTRATTGTGCAAATTTTAAGATTTTTTCAATCACAATTCAATTGTGAAACATCATTTGTTTTTTAGGCATAATGACTATAGGGGTGTGTATCTCATATTTTATCAATGCAGCTATAAATACCTAAAAACATGCATGCCAATTTTCACAAAGAGTGAAGCAAAGATTGTTTTCATATCCTTGCAATCAAGTGAGGGAGATTGGAAAAACAAAGTTTCACTTGACTATGAACATTTACTATATGCACCCCAATCAATCAACCTTTTTGCCCACTTGTACACCTATGAAATGTATCTCTTGGATTGACCTTTGATTGGCTAGATTTCTCTTCCAAAACAATCCACAGTGAACATAACTTAGAGTATTTGAGTTTGAGAAATCATCAAAGATACGACAAACCCCCCCCAAAACATCAAAATAAGCAATTCACTGCCAAACATTTTCCAAAATTCAACGACAAGTTTTGAATCTCTATGTAGGCATGTGAAGTTTCATTTGTTTTTTTAGCCATTGCGGATAATGGGAATCGAACCCATGTCTCCTGCTTGGAAGACAAATAATTTACCTTAAATCTACATCCGTTGTTCACTACGAAACAATGATAGGACATTCAAACTGCTAATACAAAAAATGAACAAAGAGACTAAAAAAGAAAAAAAGCATAGTTGGAGGCACCTTTTCCTTAAAGTAATATATTTGTAGTATTAGTGAATGAAAATCATAAGTATTCCGAAAAAAATAATCAAATAGATGGATCTTGAACCAAAATCTTTAAAAATCAGTAGTAAGCCAATTAGAGTTAAATAGGTGTCTTTTGAATGTGTCAGCAGATAAGAGCTAAGCATTTGGAGGAAAATTTAACTAAAGTCTAGGGACATATTTGGTGCCATTCTAGGGTACAAGAATGGAAACAAGGACGCTAACGGGTATTTCTACCTTAGAATTTTTGTCCAAATTAAAAGTTTCTTTTGGAAATAGAAAAATAACTTGACTAATTACATAAAAAATTATATGTTTTACACTTTATTTTTGAATCCTAGCAGCCATGTCATGTGAAATAGCATTGGGGCTACAACACATCGAATTAGAGGGTTAAATGGAGTTCCATAGGAGTTTATTTTACTTTGAAATGAGTTTCATCTAAATTTTTGTATTTATCAAACTTAATGTTTAAGTGTTTATGTCACAAAGAGAACTTTATGACTTAACATTCTTGTCAAGCCAAGTTGTGTGAGCGTTTTCAGAGAAAGGTGAGTGTTTAGCAATTTGCTTGGGRTTGATGATTTATCTTTATTAAAGTCTTCACTTTTTCTTTGATGATTGCACTTTGGGATTTTTTTTTTGTGGAGTGAGAGTTACTTGACTTCATGTATAGATTTTTAGTTTTTTTTAATCTTTGGAAGGTGTGTTTGTTATGTATTCCTAGTTGGGTTTTGATTTCATATTTGATATTGGTTGGTGGCACTTGATTTTTTACATGTAACGATTTTTGTTTATACAACAACCTAAAAGATTGGGCGGAGATTGTAAAAGRGTATTTTGAGGTTAATGGCAAGCAAACATAATAGAAGTTGAATTAGTGGTTTCGTGTTACGTCCAATTTAATTTTCTTCTCTAGAACATGGGCAAGTTTGTTTGTTAATTTTGATTTCATTTTATTCCATATTATTTTGGCTAAATTTAAGAATTCACTACTTTGAACAAATAGATTTATTAGAAAGATGGACTATGCATTTACAAATTTATGTGAATTTAAAAAAAAAATCCAATATTGCTATGATGTGGAAAGTTTACTAGTTGAAATAGGCATCTTCATTTCTAAAGAATGTATGTAGTGTTGGGAGTTCTTGTTAGTTGTTGCTATGARTTGTCAATTAATAAGTGGTGTCGTAGGGATTGTTGTCTGTCCGGAAAAGTATGGGGCTTATGGTTGTAAGTATTCGTGAAAAATAAATAAATAAAAGAGACCAAAAAAATTCTAATCCCACGCCAAAACTAACCACAGACCCCAAGGAAAATGTTTCCCAAGAAAACTAACCACAACTCAAACCTAGACCTCAATCCTCAAATCCTGTCACATGTAGTAGCATTTGAAATCCTCTCAAGTTTGCCTACTATTCTCTCTCAAGCTCAACAGTTCATCCATCTCAAGAATATTTAAAAAAATAACAACTCAAAAGAATACAACACACTATCATCAAAGTAAAAAGAAGAAACAACACCTTCAAATGAAGCTAACCACATGACAATCCTAAYCCTCTTACAATTTGGATTCAACTAAAATAACAATAAAATGCCTAATTGAACTAGTATATCACAACAATGGTCCACATCATTACAACACATGAGGCCCACATCACGACAACGGTGAGTTAGWAGTTGATGTTAGAGTTAACCCCTAAAAGACCGAAAGGCCACCGCGTGGCTTTTGCAACTACATTTGTAATAAATTCAATATGATAATCTCATTAATAGCTCATGAACAACAAAGAGACCCTTGATGATTTTTTACGCTGAATCCGTTGGCGCAATCCAATTGAGAAATGATCAAGTGCATGATTTTTGGTGAATTTTTTGAGAATTGAAGACATTGTCGGCAGTCACTTCACATACTCATATCTTTTTCTCTACATCTCATAATGATTTGAAAAAAATTACACATTAATATAATAATGATATGTACATGTGGAAAAAAATTCAAAGTTATTGGAGCATTTTTGAGCATTCCAATTTCAACATTTTCCTTTCAGCATATTTACAAATTACTACTTAATTGAACATCTTTGATCAATCTTTTCAACAGTGACATTTTCTCAAAAATTGTGTAATTTTTTTGATCTTTTTTCATAGGAAAGATACACAAGTCTACTTTCATTTCAATGGTGGCGATCATCAAAATTATTCCACACAAATGAAAATTATGCTTGTTACAAGAGCTAATCTGGGAATCAAGAGATATGCTCAAACATCCCCGGTCCTTTAGGGGTTAAGAGGAATAATGTTAGTTGATGTTGATTAAGAGTTGTTATTGGCTACCTAGAGGCAAGGATTGTTCYCTTGTCTCTTTTTGTTTTTTGGTGTTTTTTGAGGTGTTAGATGCACTTAAGTGCTAAGCTTTACCTTTGTTTGGTGATTTGTTATTAAAAGAAGCATTGATGGTAGGAGTTTTGGGTTTGTATTTTGATAAAGTGTCATATCAAGGCACAATTTGGATTTGACTATTTGGATAGTTGACCTACCATAATATCAATTTGCATAGATCTAAATCTAGTATTTAGAAGGAGATATGAGACTTTGAAGTGGAGATGTTTGGAATCTAAGGCAATCAAAAAAGGTGTATTTGAAAGCATCAATTTTATTGAATTTTTGTGATATGGCTATGAAATTTAATTTTTTCTTCTTAGTGTATCTTATATCTTGGATTGAAGACTTGGCTACAATAAATATGAGACTTACTAGCTATGCACACAATACAACTAGGGTGCAATTGATATGGAATTTCACATAGTATGTGTGCCAGGAGTAGCATTGAGGCCCAACAATTTTCATACTTTTGATTGCATGGTTAAAATAAATTATTGCATGATACATAATTTTCATTGATCTCTGTAGTCTGTACAACCTAGGCAAGTCAATTTAAAAAAAAAAAATCATTTTTTTTAAGAAATAAGAATATCAAATTTGCTTTTTAGATTATATACATGTGGAAAGCTTTGAATCATTCCATTTTGATTAATAAGATGAAAGTTATGAGGAGTTTTATTTTGTAGATAGTTATGGATTTTCTATACTAAAATAAACTTTGAATTCCTTTATTTAACTCAATTTTTCAATATTTTTGAAAAAAAATAGAAAGATAGGGTGTAAATTGTATATTACAACATTACAACCATTGGCATTGGCATTTTTCAATTCCGTAACAAAATTCTTAACAATTTAGTGTTTTTGAATCATTCTCTACTTCTTTCTACTTACTATTTTTTTTCCTATATGTTGTACGATTCCAAACGATCTAAATTTTTTCAAGCATGTAGCCAACTGGCCTGGAAGAAAGAATCCAAAGAAGCACCACAAACATGCACATTTTTTTTTCATACAAATGCGAGCTTGTGAAGTGTAGCTGCCGGATTTTTCGGAGTGTCAAAATTCAAAAACAAAGATTTTTGCCAATTCAAATGCTAATATCTTGCAATCTACACGGTGAAAATTTCTGAAATTTCTTCCACATATTCTAAAACCAGCTTACTACAAGATCCTACGGTTACAAGTGTCCAAAAAGTTTTTTCGTCTTCTAAAATTTGGTCCTTGTACTAGAAGTGGCCATATTGAAGTGTTTTTTGTGTGGAAAACATAGTCAAGGACCTTTAGGGGTAAGTCTCATCTGCATGGCGTTTTGTACGTTTCATCCCCCATTTCTATAAATATCAGCATCATCCCTCCAAGGCAGATCAGTCGCTTTCTGCACTGCCCCCGAATAAAAGCCAAAAAAATCCCTGCGTCCAAGYCTGCATCATCCACTCAGTCCGGCAGCCTTGCCTGCTTTCGTGCAATKGGGATGTTGACCCTACCATGTCAACATACCCCAAGCACTACAATACAGTACATACCAACTCAGCTCCCCGTCCGCCTGCCCGCCCGCCCGCCCTCTACAGCAGCCAGGCAGTACAGTACTACTAAGCAGCGGCGTCGACCCATAGAGCTGAGGAGTACTAGTCAGAATTGGCTACACGCACACAATACACTCACAAGCGTCGCGCTTGAAATGCACAAGACGCTTCCCCCGCATCAACGCAACGCAACGCACTCTAGATTGCTTGTCACGCCCTCATCAACTTAGCACATCTTCGCCTGGCGGAATTCCACTCCTTGCCGCAGGCTCCACACGGTAGTGTACAATACTAGRAGCTTAGCGTGGGAGCGGTATCGTAACTAGCTCTGCCCCTGTAGCCCAAGTGGGCGTGGGTGTTTCTTCTTGGTTGCGTCCYTTCCAGCGAGGAATTGGCTGAACTCGTTGGAGCGCTCGCGGAATTGGCATCCACTAGGTCGGGATCAGATGAGATGCTCGAGGGCGAGTGACCGGGGTGAGATAGTAGTCGGGGAGCCTGCACCGCGGCGAACGCTACCACGAAGGCGGAGTGGCGGGGTTTGAATTTTGTTGGTGTTGTGGAGATTGGAGGAAGCTCGTGTTTCGAGATTGCGAGGAAGGGGGGTGGGGTGGGGTGGGGTGGGGGGAGGGGGGAGAGGAGACGGCAGTGGAGAGGGATTCGGGGTTGGCGTCTGTCGGGCGCGCATCTGGTTGGGGAGGTGTGAAATTGGACTGGAATGACATTCATGGCACCAGCGCCAGATCAAACGGCGACGACGTACGGCGGGGGCCTGCTGTCGCGGTCGTTGAGCATCCCGGCGKCCTACCGGAGCACGGCCATGTCGCCCACGGACTCCATGACCTCGCTGTCCAGCTTGGAGAAGCTGATGGAGTGCACGACGACGTCGGGGGTCAACACCGGGGGCACGCCAGGGGCGTTCAGCTCGCGGTCGGCCAACACGAGTCCCACGGGGAGCTACTGGGGCCAGGCCGAGATGGTGCAAATGCTCCAGGCGGGGGCTGCTGCTGGCGGTGTGCAGCAGCAGCAGGCGGAGCTGCTGGTATCCGGGATGTTTAGCAGTGACTGGCAGCAGCTGCTGGACTCAAAATCCGCGTCCTCCGGGGGGTATAAGTACGTGGCGCCCGTGGCGATGGCGCCGTCGCGAGGGGGCATTATGGAGAATGCGAGAATCCGAGAGATGATGGCGGGGCGGGTGGGTGGGCCGAAACCCGGGTGGGGCGCGATGGACGTCGCGGGTGGGGTTGCGGTGGACCCATCCAAGGGCGGGTTGGCATTGCAGCCGGGGGTGGGGCTGACGACGTCGCATTGCTTGGCGCAGTTCACGTCGGATCCTGCCTTTGCTGAGCGCGCGGCGAAATTTTCCAGCTTCGGGAGTGGGAAGTACGCCCAGATCACGCTGCCATTGTCGGCGAACGACGCAGGAAAGCCGCGGTCGCGATCCGCGGAGAGTGGCGGTAGGTTGTCGAAGACCCTTCCGAGTGGCCTGAATTCGGTGGCGAAGAAGTTCACGGCGGCCGCGGCCACCGAGATGGAAGAGACGACGAAAGCCGCGGTGGCCTCGGCGACCGCCGCTGCTGCTGCGGCTGCTGGCACAGCTGCAGCCGCAGCGGCGGAGAGGTCATGCGACATGGAGGTGGAAACCGGTGTGAGAACGATCGATGACAAGAGCCCGCCCGGCGCTGCGCGTGTGCAACCCGAGTTGGAAGCCATTGAGGGAGCAAGTTTGGCCGCCATGGAGACCATCCATGTGCTGGTCGAAGCACCAGCAGCACGGGAACGTACGAATTCCTGTTCTGCTGAACAACCAGCAAGCGTTCAGCGAGGGGGACACGGATTCAGCTCCCCTGCCGCGTCGCCTGCGAGGTCACCTTGCGGAAGCGACGACAGCGATCGCCGCAAACGGAAGAATTCCCCGGACAAGCCGGATGTCGATCCCAAGGTAACGCAATCGCATCGCACTCCTAATTTGACACGAGCTGCTACCATCTTCTTTGAACCCATCCGAACGGGGCCGCAAATGACTGAAATGTCGAGATTGACTCTGTTTCTGTGAGCTTGATCCTTCAGCTGATTAAGTAGAATTCTTGTCGATAAATGCCTGCAGGCGGTGGATGCGGTGGACTCCCAACCCAAGCGGTGGAGGGGCGAGAAAGGCGAGAACACATCGCGCACCGACAAGGCCGACGACGCGAAGACCAAGGCGGAGCGCAGCTCCAGTGACAACTCCGGTGACTCCGGCAGTAGCCCCCGAGCGCACAAGGAGAGCACCGGCAGTCACAAGAACCACCACAAGGACCTTTCCAAGCAGGACTACATCCACGTGAGGGCTCGCCGCGGCCAAGCCACGGACAGCCATAGCCTAGCTGAAAGGGTAAGCTCCTTCTCAAGCCCCTCCTCAAGCCCCCCCCTCGCACAATTCCTATTAGTGACATTCCTTTAACATGCACCTCATGTCATGCTCTTCAGGTTCGGAGGGAGAAGATCAGCGAGCGCATGAAGTATTTGCAGGACCTCGTCCCAGGGTGCAGCAAAGTCACGGGCAAGGCCGTCATGCTGGACGAAATCATCAACTATGTTCAGTCCCTGCAACGGCAAGTGGAGAGTCTGTCTATGAAGCTGGCGTCGGTGAACCCGGGCCCTGCTCAAGCACGCCTCGACTACAGCTATGACAACGTCTTGAACAAAGAGCTTCTGCAGTCTCGTTTGTCCGGCTCTTCGACCCTTGCTGTGTCGGACTCCACTGCCACGTTTAGCATGCTGCAACACCAGCAGCAGCAGCAGCAGCAGCAACAACACCAGCAACACCAGCAACACCGGCACCTGCAACACCAGCAACATCAGCATCAGCATCAGCATCAGCAACAGCAACAGCAGCAGGAACAGGGCAACGCCATGCATTGTGGTTTGGATTTTCGGGCCATGGGAGCGAGCTCCTTGGATGGGTACCTTCGCCGGGCTAACAGTGCGCCCATCAATGTCTCTTCGGGATTGACTGCAGTGGATACCTTCGGCGACGATGTCTCTCAGGTAGCGCCCACATCTCAACCATGCAACAGCAATGACTGCATCTTGTGGCTTGTTTTGGTAGATGTTTCTGTGCAGTTTCTCAAGCTCTTGGTTTGGTTTTTCTGCAGTCCATTGGTTGGGACGGRGAGCTGCAAAGCATTGTCAATCCGATGGGTTTCGGCCATCCGAGTCGGTTTGGATCATCTATTCTGGACGGCCTCCATTGTACGTCTGCCGATAAACTCAATCAATTGATTTTTTTGGCTTACATGTGTGTGTGTATCATTTCGTCAATTGTGCTCCAGACTTTATCTCCAGACTTGTTGCTAGACTTAAGAAAGAACTTTTGATAGGATTAGTTTGATCCACAGTAATTGCCCTTTCGGTGCAGCGTTTTATGGACTGACGAAACCTGTGCTTGAATTGATTGCAGCTCAGCTTCCAGTGGGTCACATGAAGGTTGAACTGTGAGGGTATATTGCAGTCGCAAGGAGGCTTGACGCTTGATTTGATGATCTCCTCCTTCAAATCGCATCATGTTTCTACAACCCTGAGAGAAACCAACAACTGAGAGTAACCAGTTTTTTCACTGTCTTGTAAGTGGAAAGAGTCTTCAACGGTACACAACGATAACTGGAGATGATGGGTCCGAGTATCTACAGAAAAATAACTGTAATCTGTACAAATTTCCAAGTTTGTGCCATGCCTGGAGTGACGCCACTGCTTTTGAGGGGGAGTTCGAATGCATTGGCATTTGGAACTCACTCCTCGCTGACATGTGTGTTTCTTTTTGACCCTCCAGTAGACCTCCCAATGCTACAGTTACCGCCTTGAGTTTTAATCGAATCTCTATTGGAGAGTGCTCTTTGGTACTACCGTATGTATACAGGAGTCTCTCAGAGACAGGAACCTAGCCAGCTAGTTCGTTTGGGGAGTTTTTTGAGTGTAATATTCCTGATAAGCGGACCTAGTTCTCCGTAAAGCAGAGCTAGCTCCCTCCCTGCAGCCTTTAGGCAAGTAGAGTTGTAGTGCAGCTTCTCAGTGTACAGCCAGCATCTGACTAGTAGGGCGGCGTGTGTTTGGATTGCCCTTCTTCTTCTTACCACCTGTTTCCAGTAGGTAACTTAACGTAAGCTTAATAGCTTTATTGTACAGCCCTTTGTGGTTATAAACAGCGCCTTGCTGGTGCAAGCTCACTTTGATTTCCTAGTACTGTAGCCGCGTCTGGGCCCTTTTCGATTGGAGGGAAATGCCTGACTGATTGATTGCTACATATAACTAGAGACAGCACGCACATCCATCAGACGACCAGTTGAGGAGCTGGGGTAGACCTCTTGAAAGCACTAACTTCAGTATTTTAAAAGGATTCACAGTTTCATGATGTTGGAACAGGACGTACGTTCGATAGGCAGGGAATGTATCTGGGAGCCTGATTTGTAGAGCTCGATACCTTTCCTCATTAAACTGTACGCTTCTTGCGAAGCCGCATGGGCAGCCCCAACCTGCATGCATTGCCATGGCCACTTTCGATCAGTTACCCGTCATTTACAACGATACAGTAGGAAATAAGACAAGCCCTAATGCAAATGTGCCCACTCTTCATGGCTWACTATAGAATTAAAATGCTCGGAATAAGACGCCAAACTGCCAGARTACAGGATTCWAYAAGAGTAWGTATTTTTCGGAGAGATTTCATGTCAATGCGTTCATTTCTTTTCCTAGCAATGGGTATTCACCGCATCTGTTTCACCGGAAAGAAAAGAAAATGTCAAAACTGCGATCTGCAACGTCATTTGTACAATGCGCTGACGCCCTATCCAAAACCTTTACAGAGGCAAATAATGGTTGCAGATAAAGCTGTACCCCGCTGATCTTGAGAACACCATCGAGGGTACAATTAAGCGTTGGATTCCCTGTGTCCATAAGATAATCCATGGGGTTTGTCGGTGCTTTGACAGAGAGTCTCGGCGCGCTCATCATTTCGTCACCACTCCTGTTTCCTGTGTGCTGGTCCTTGAGATCAAACAGAAATGGGATCTGTCAAGCATTCAAAGTAGCGTCACAGATGGCAACATAGGGAAAAAAGCTTACGGGACTCGCAGCAATAAATTAATTTTAACTTGTTCCAAAACTGAATGGAAAAAAAATAAAAATTGAGTCATAAAATGCATGATTGATGGTCCCTCTGCTTGGCAGAGACACACACCTGCAAATGGCATGGTGTCCTGACAATCTTGGAAGTCGAAGAGTCATAAGATTCTGACATGAACTCGAATGTCCGACCGTTGCATTCATAACTTCAAACATGTACTTCTATGACCTTCACCATCCAGAAATTCAGTGGTCTCTTTTATTGATCGAGGGTACAAACTGCTACCTACTATTGACAAGTTCGTCACTCATCAATCCCGATGAGATTTCAACATTATTGACATCCTGTAAGGATGCCAGCCACTTGACATCGTAACTTGGGTTACTCGAGGGAGATCAGTAACGAATTTCATGGTGGTATGTCGACCTGGTATGTGACTCTGAGAAGCGTACCAGTTGCAGCATACCTTTGGTCGCTCCACAGAAATCCTTGAAGCTGCTACTTCTTCCAGTCACGAATAATTACACCGCCTGAGAAGCCCCCAACCCAGATCGGTGAGCACACATAATTTTAGTACCTCTGACCACGGCCGCCATGGCCAWTTTAGTCTGTAATCCTGWTGTCATGAGTGCATACCCTTGCCGATTTGGGGTTACAATTTCAGGTACTCTTCATACACTGCTACTTCTTTGGTGCTATGATTGATGGTACTCTATGCGTTTCGCCAGCGAGATCCTGAGCAATTTGATTCACATGTGAAAGTGCAGTCCTCCTGTAAGCAACTGATACTRACGACAATAGGATTCAAATGCGCCAGTGGTTCAGTCCTTCACGAAGAAGAACAGCCACGGTCTATGGCGTCCAGAGGGAGAAATTTGAGATTGAAGGGGGGTGAAAACTGCCACTCGCCTTGGACCCAAACTAAGAGACCTAAATGGTTCCCCGAACAGCTCATTCAGTTACTACTGGCATTGTGTCCGCCGGTAGTTTCATGTGAACTCAACAATGGATGTCGTCTCCTCGTGCCTTACCAGAGTGTGTCTACCCTAAACTAAGGGCCAGTTCTAGGGCTATGAAAATGGGTCAGTAACTTACGCTACTGGCCCCAAAGCGATGATGCACACATCCATCCAACGGCTGTGAAGTTTCCACCTCATTCGCGTCCTTGGCACTTTTCGTGTGCCATGCACGATAATCCAGCTATGGAGCCTTGCCCTAGTTCGATCGCCACCGACGTTTCTTWAGATTGCAGAAGGAAATCGACTCGGTTGCTGAATTTGAAGCTTTTTTTTTGACACAAGAAATCACTATTGGGGTTCCTTGAATTCCCTGTCCATTTGATTCTGTATCGCAGTGTGAATCACGTCAGGATCTTTGTTCCCATCAGGCTATGGCAGTCATGGCTGCAACCACCTCGCCCCTCTGGGTGACCTCTGCTCACAGACCGTCGTCATCGCCCGTCTCCTGCGTCTCGACCTCAAGCGCATCCCCGAAGTCTGTCAATTACGGAAGCTCCTCGTTCTTTGAGAGCACTCAATCCAAGAAGTTGAAACTCCAGTGCAGACATGGCGTAGGAGGTTCATCGCAGGCAAGGGCAGTCAAATCTTCCACCCCTGTGGCGACCATCGCGCCCCCACCGTGGCCGCCCGTGAACCCTGACACTTCCAAGGAGGCTGGGGAGCCCAGCGTGGGCATGGAGGAGGCGTTGAAGCAGGATGGCGGCGAAGAGAAATCAAAAGAGCAGGAGGAGGAGAAGAGTAGTGATGGCGTGTTTGTGTGGAAGGATCACTGGTACCCCGTGTCCTTGATCGAGGATTTGGATCCCTCCGTGCCCACCCCCTTTCAGTTGCTGGGCAGGGAGCTCGTCGTGTGGAAGGACAAGCAAGGCGAGTGGAGAGTGTTTCTCGATAAGTGCCCGCATCGACTGGCGCCGCTGTCGGTAAGAGTTGCAAACTTTTTTGGGTGGAGAAGGGTGCTGAGGGGTGAAATTGCAGATGTGACCTAATTTGAACCTTGCGCATGAGTTGTCTCTGGCTTCCTTTAAATTGCTGTGGTGTTCTGCATTGTTTTTTTTTCGTTTCTTTTTGGATTCATCTCACACATATACTCACACATTAAAACCCTGCACACACACCTATTAAGACCCTGCACTCAAATTTCGGAACTTGGTGGAATGCTTCAATTCACCGACTTTTTTAATTGCTCAGAATGCAATCTATTGAGGTTCAGAGAGTCCATTGACAATTATGGGTTAAACCTGAGGAATGATTTCATTTTGTGCATGCCATGTCTTACTTCTTTGGGTACGATACCACTTGCACTTTTTGCATTACTGTTCCTGTGCATGGTGTTAGGTGAAGACACCCACCATCACTACATTTAGCGCTGAGCGTAGTCCAACTTTTGTATGTTTATGAAATTGAATTCCAACGCACCAAAGAATGCGCATTTGAATATCGTATGCAAAAGGTTTATTGGCAGATGACCTAAAACCAATACTTGCATGCATGGTGCACATTCTTCTATTTAATATGAACCCAATTTCTTAGAATTTAGGATGGCAATTTTGGGTCGGTTTCGAGTCTTGGGTGTCCCCGGCTTAGATTCTATATTGGTTCACATGGTTCATTTGGAAACAAGTGGGAGACCTGGTAGTGCCTGGGGTTGAGTAATATCAGAATACTGCTAATGGATGGCTTCAGGGTCGGCTGGGATACTGAACAGAGCTTGTGTACAATTGCAGAGAGAATGTTTGTCTGTGCTGAGAAGTTAATTTGGTCATGAGCAGGAAGGGAGGTTGGATGAATCAGGCATGTTGCAATGCTCTTACCATGGATGGTCGTTCCAAGGGGATGGGAGTTTTGTATTCCAAGTCGGTTGTATTTGTGCCTCCTGTAACACCCCCCGTTTCATCCCGGTACGTATTTGGATGACCACTGTGGCCGACCGTATTTATCTCGATGTCAGGAGGTCTTTTGAAGTGCAAACTAGATACGCAGTTGAGGGTCAGGAGACCCGAGAAGTTTATTCGACACACACCTCTCTAAAACTAAAGCAAGACTGTCAGATCTTAGAGATTCATAAATTTTGATTCAGTAGCGAGTCCTGAAATCATGAACAGATGAACAAGACATCAGGCACTAAGGTAGCAACACTGATGTTGTTTCGAGACACCTAAAAAACGACCTAAATCCAAGCCCAAGTGGACCCAAAGTAGACACTTTTGGGTGTTTCTGTGGCCACTTTAGTGTTAGTCTAGTGTCCACACTAGGTGCATCTATGTACATCTATGTAGTTGTTTTCAAAAATTTGTATTATACTCATACAAGCTCAGAAAAATACAAAACCAATTTTGTTGATTTCCTAAACCTTTTCCTAACAAGTGCACATCGTTTTATTCTGTAGCCACCCTCAAGATCCGCAAATCTAAAACAAGTGTTGCATTTAGGTGCTTCTACCTTAGCAGCATTTTTTACAAGAGACGATACTTGACAATCATTTTACATTTGAATATGTACACTCGGACGTCCCATGGATGTGCTTGCGCAGGACATCTACGAAAACTTCACTAGTCCAGGAATGTTGTCATTACTGAGCTCAAACCCTTCTTTTTTTTTCCTCTCTAAGTTTGTCACAGCAGAAGCAGTGGTGGAGAATGCTCACAAGACATAGGACTAGAGAGTTGCCTTGACACAGTGCTTGCAAGTCCCGGTGGTGGTGGTAATTCTTCTGGTGTTGCAGCAGCAGGGTTCACCGAAATGGGATCAGCTGGCGGGTGAATGGGAGCAAGGCACGACAGCCGCCATCAAGAGAGCTCCGGGGTCGGGGGCAACACTAGCAGCACTGTTGTCGGTTGTGGTGAAAGCCGCTGCAGCAGCAGCAATTGCAAAGGTTTCACGCAGCTTGATGATCTCTGAGGTCGCCAGTGCAAGTTGCGCCTGTAGGTGCGTCACCTGTCAGGCAGGCCCCTCCTTCGTTCAACATTCTCTGCTACTGAAGTTACGTTCCTGAAACTTATTCTGTCTCTCATCCTTTCTCCACTCCTCTCCTCTACACTTAAGTTATGTCTCTGCCTGTCAAATATCTAGTCAAAGACGAGACTTTCCAATGCCACATGCCACATGCACAAGTAACTTCAACTGTCTGACTGACTGATGCTGGTTTGGGGGTCAGGAATGTTCTTCTGAACACTTGTGGGAAAAAAGCTAAGCTTACTGTAGAAGCCTAGCACTGGGGAAACAGCTGCACTAATGATGGTAAATAATGTTACCTACACTAATTGATTTAAAACACCCATAAGTTTTTACTCTTAATGAATATTTTCACCAACTATAGGTACAAAGTTTTCCCAACTATAGTACTATTTAGGATCCATGAACTCCGTAAAAATATTCATGAAGAGTAAAAGCTTATAGCATTTCTAAAATAGTTAGTATGGGTAACGCTATTTACCATCATTGGTGTAGTGAGAGCTGAATTTTTCAAGGTTGTGGTACTTGGGACTTTGTAGGAAGAGCWTAGAAGTGATGGCGACTCTGAATGATGCTCTGGAGGTGACGACGACGTGACGACGTACGTGCAGAGTGTTAACTGGTTGCTGCATTGCAAGGGGAAACTGCGATGAGAAGACTGGTTTCGTCTCTGGCAACATTATTACAACTTGCCCACAGAGCAGTCTACCCGTTCCTATAGTGTGGAGGACAAGGGGGAGCAGAAGGGGTTGGGTTGAAAAATGTTGGCGCTTGAAGGTTGAAAAGAATTTCAACCGAGTGTCGTACAAGGAGACTCGTTTCAATTGGGGAGGAAAATTCTCGGTTGTGGTCACCCTGCTTGAGAAAAGGTTTCAATTCTAATCCCCTTCAATGCGTCGAAAACTCACACTACTTGGTTCAATATTGGTGTCGCCCCCCACCCCACCCCCGTTCCCCGCAGCGCAATAAACTCTTCTTAGCATAATTCTTCACAAACCATGCGCCATATCTCCAGGAGTCCACAACTCCACAGAAAGTAAGAGTGGGAGACTCCAATCCACGAAGTTCTTGAAGAAGACAGATGTTATGAAGAAATCATGGTTCGGTACTAGCCATAGATTCTGCTGACAACAATAATAGCACCCACATCCTACGCCCATGTGAGGGAACTAGTAGAACTACCCGACATGATCTCTATGACCAACGTTACTCTCATTCTGCTGAAGTCCTGAACATACAAGTGGTTCGAATACCACCTCTTGCCACCACAAAAATCCTTGTCCCAACTCTTGGTGACGCAGCTGGATTTCCATTGGAATCCAAACAGAATGGCAGCTGAAACCAGTGAAAGTGGTTAGTGAACTACGCGGTCAACACCTTCAGCTGCAATTCTYTTCAATTCCAGCGGCCCCGCTATTATAAGTCCACAGTTGGAAATAGGGTTTTCTTTTCAGACTGCCCCAGGCAAATGCGTTGCTGCTTATGAGGAAGTGCCAGGTGCAAGTAGAAAAAGGAAATACCTGATRCTGGAGGACGGAGATGGAGCCAACRCAGCCATACACGGGATCTTGAACGCGAGCATCAGCCTCATAAGCAAGCGAGTTTACACAATCTTCACGGTGCGGAGGCGGCAATTCATGCAGCATCTTGGTGACATTGGAGACGCCAAACACCTATCACCCCCCTTCAAGATTCTCCACCCTTTCAATCTTCCGTTTATCACAGTGACCCACTACAATAGATCTTCTTGATTCAGAAATCTAAGGACGTTTCATGTAGTTCCTCGGTAATAAACAGAGAAACCTAATCTTTCAATCAAGTTAGGAACGTATATGCTCTCTGATTGCTGCACTGCAGATTCATACACATCTWTGTGACAACGGGATTGGTGTGGAGGCGCAGAAATACAAGTACGTGTCATGTAGTTCCTCGATWGTAAACAGAGTAACCTAATTTTTCTTTCTTGGATTACATGTACTCCGTTTATAAGAATCGCTAGGACACRCTTCGAAAGATCATTTCCTCAGGATGCCCAATTCTATGGGAGAATTTGAGGCTAGTAGCACTGATTAGAGCCACTAATCCTACCACTAAGTCCCCAGGCGGGGGGCGTGTGGAGCATGGATCATGCAAATGTTAGCTAAGGAATGACTGTGAGCACCTTGTGGACATGAGCAAACTTCTGGGGTTGGTCTGGAGGGAAGTGTGGGGCAAACAGGCACTGAGTTGTGCACTTGCGGCGCAGCACTCGGCATGCTGCACATGCCGAGGATGATGTCCCTGGAGCCGACGCCATCGCCATGCGCAGGCGACGGTGTGACTGCTGCTGCTGCTGCTCCTGTGCATCCACTACACCCTCTGAATTGTGAATCTCTCCCGCTATTTCATTGAATCTCTTCGTTACTTACTACATTGAGTGTATCGATCTGCCTGCAGATTATCTGTGATTCATCCTGCTCGGCTTATTGCTTAAGCGTGGATCTCTCATCTTGACAGGTGCTGTTTCCGACCTCATCTCGATTGTAGTTCCT
This sequence comes from Pleurozium schreberi, assembly GCA_006891605.1. Classification (NCBI taxonomy): domain Eukaryota; kingdom Viridiplantae; phylum Streptophyta; class Bryopsida; order Hypnales; family Hylocomiaceae; genus Pleurozium; species Pleurozium schreberi. Next base: position 99,212 of record VACF01000115.1, read on the forward strand.
GTTGGCCGTCAATTCGAGGGAGAGTCTCATGGTCTCGTCTTCGTTGTGCATTCAAGTTTATGTGACTGTCTGAGGTGCACTCCCGATTCAATGCGTACCTGCCCTGGCGGTTGGTCAACGGCTACTGCCCCTCCCCTCTTCTCTCACAGGATGGAGTTTCTCATTCCTCATTGATTTCCCTCTTTCTGAGGACCCAGGCATATTTTGGGCAGAAATTGTCAAAAACTGCCACTTTTCAGGGCACCCAGAAAAAAATGATAAAAAAAAGTGTTTTTTTCAAGGTTTAATCATACAAATTTGTACTAGACTTCTATGGGAATGTGTGGAAAAAATTTCAGAAAATTTGATTGCACGGATTGAAAGATTATAACTACACGTTGTGTTCAAGTTTCATGAACATCCGACCAAAAATGACTTCATCGGAACCTACCCAAGATTTCTTGTGCACGTTGAACGGACATTTGGTCCTTTAGGGGTTAACTGATGCCTTCATGCTTGAAGTAACCATTGAAAGTTCACTTTGCGCTTAACACTCGATTCTAGTAACATCAACCCTTGAAGGACGAAACCTAGTGACCATGAAATCGTCCATTTTGATATTGTGGGAATCTTTGGTTCCAAAAAATCCAAAAGCACTCATTGGAAGTCAAACTACTCTAGAAGACCTCCCCTTTCCACACAAAATGTCAAGGATGAATAGTTGCACTTTTGTCCCACATAGAAAGATTCTATGTCATCCATCGGACGCCAAATGTCCATGTCGACATTCAAAAGTTAATGACATATATTCACCGCTCAAAAATGAAGGGACATTTTTCATATTGGTATATTTTGTTATCTTTTATAACCTCTTGAGGTAAGTTTTTTTTTTTTTGGCACAAGTGCTTGTATTGTTTGTTCTTTCTTGTCTATCCAAACCGTTAAGAGATTCATTGCAAATAATTCAACAAAGATGTGGTCCTATTAGGGGTTAACAAACCTGAAGTCCTGTTGCAGTAATATCATTCCTTACCTACTCCGGTAGGCTAATCTTGCACATATGTCAAAAAGCTAACACAGCGTCACTCTTCAGATTCATCAGGCATTCTGAATTCATTAGCAATACCCGAGGATTTCTGGCTCCCACAATCATGTGTCATATTCAGACTTCATCCGGCCAGAAGTATTCAGATTCGGCAAAATGGCCCATCTCTATTTTTGTACAAAACCAAATAATTCCTGCATTAAATCGGAATGAATGAACTCCAAACTACCCATTTGAAACCTAATTATGCACATTCCACAAGGGCAGTTCCGCCAGCATAATGTACAACTCGAGGGCTTCCAGGGAAAGTTTTTCTTTCCCGAACCTTGTTTAGAAATCAAAACTCTTCCTCTTGTACCAGCTCAACACCTGATTCCCTAGTCGGCATTTTCTCGAGTCTACTCCCTAAAAATTCATCAACTGTGGTCAGCTCCTCTGAGTTTACATTATCAGGTATCGGTACATCGTCTCCGTCACCCACAAATAACTCTGGTTCAGCAGAAGCCTCGGACATTTTACTATTGTCTTGCTCCCGTCTGTCCTCCACCTCGGAACCATACTCCTGCATCCTCATATACTGCATTGGGGGACCATAGGTATCAGCTGGTAGACTCCTCGGTAACTCCCTATTTTTGAGGTTTTGCCCTAACCTCCCCAAAGTCTGCAACTTCGGATCATCGTCATCATAAACACCCTCGTTAATATCAGGTGCATAATCCTCGACATCCGCAGATGCCTCTGCTTGGTTTGGCACCATGTCAATAGACTCTGGCTCCCACATATCCTCCGAATCAGAAGCATATTCCTGCATCCTCATATATTGCCTCGGTGGGTTTTTTTTTTTCCATATGTAACCGTAAAATCTTGCACTAGTTTAAAGTGAAGAAAGCAAGGTTTTTGAGTACATTCCTTGAGCAGATTATTTGACTCTCAATCTTCTTTACCTAAATTTTTGAATTAAACATTTTGATTTTGTAGAAAAATTTATTGAAGATTTAAATTGACAATCTAGGAAAACAAATTCGAAAATATACATGATTTTCATTCTAAATAAATTTGTGAAGTAGAAGTTGGTACAAGATTGAAGTAAAAATGAAACCATTAATTATAGATAAAAAATGGAATTGAAAAACATTTATCCCAATGGTGAGATTGTTCTAACAAGCATACTTAACCTTGTGGAACTTTTTTTTTTTAAATAGTATGAATAATTTATTTCAAGATTTTGTGGATTTTATTTGTTGCATAATCTTTCCAATTTTGAGCATATTGTGGCATAACTTTTGCTCTTGGGCACCAATTGGAATTAAAATCATACTCTTACAAAGCTAATTAGATTTTCTGAAAAAAATTCAAAAATTCAAAATTGAGGTCCCATGAGCCTATCCAAAATGACAAAATCCAAATTTTTTTGTCTCCCATAGGATCAATGGGACTTTGGAGGCTAATTGCAAGACAAGAGCTTGTTAGTTAATTGCACGTGCTAATTAATCTTAAAAGGTGCGGCCCTCCATGACCACGGTAGTCACCAAATAGGTGCATTCTTTATTCCTACAACATCCTTATAAGTTAACCACAAGTTACTAGGGCCGTTTTGCGAATTGGCAGATTGGAGGGTATTAGTGGTGTTTCCCTCTCCTTCCTTCAACATCTTTTTCCTCTAAGGTAGGCACATCCACAATTGCCCTTGATCTAATGGCGCTATCTTTAGACTTTGTGCATCTTCAAAATCAATTATGTACCTATGTGGAAGAAATGCTTTTAGAGCTAAACTTTAACCCTTCATAACTTTTGCATATTCTATCCCGTGTAGTTTAAAATGTGAACACTTGAATTATTATGTTGGGTGAATGCAAGAAAGACTATTACTATTTTGCGTCACAATTTGAATTGCGGAGTGTCCATCCACTGTAACTTTTGAAGTATGAGACCAATTAACTTGAAAATTTTATTGGAGATGTCTTGCTTGATAGCAATTAGATTTCTCATTTTTTAGAAATTTTAAAAAATCATTTTATATTGAAATTGAAATTTAGCTAATTTGTCACGTTTTGCAATTTAGAGGTTTTCAGTACTGGGGAGTGCCCAAAATTAATGATCTAGAGCTGAAATTTTTGTGGTATATTCCCACACTAGGTGGGCATGCATTCGCCAAAGTGAATCTAAAAAAACATTATTTTATGTCCTCTACATGCGTGCTAACATGGCTCTCTTGCGCGTGCACTCTTGAACATTCAAGATGGTTTTAAGATCATTATTTTGGTGAAATCTCTTTATAATAAAGCTCTCCCAAATTGCCAGTTTTTAGTTTTTTTTCAAATTACATTTTCTATTTTCTACAGATTAAAAGATCAAAACACCTATTTTCATGAAATTTTGCACTTTTCTAGTTCTCCTACTTAGAGAATTTTCCTACGCTTTTCCTTCATAGGGTAGCTTCTTCTTACAAGTGTATACATTAAATATATTTTTCATATTTTTTAAAAATTGTTTTTCTAATTTTACAGTTTTCCCGAAAAAAACATGAGTACTATGCCAAACGCTACAAAAACTGGGAGGTCTTTCTTGCAATCACCCTGTTGTACAAAATATGATTTGGATGGGGCGAGACTTTATATCATAGAATCAATGAAGCCCATTGCATTTGTTAGCCAAATAATAAATACTTGAATTTTTATTCTAGACATTGCAATTTACTTTCCYACCACAAGTAAATTGTTATTTTCAAATGAAAAGATCAAATTTTTTCTWGATTGTTAGAAATTTATAATACTTCTCCCAATTCCAAGGTTGCATAGTCAAACATCCTATCTAAACACAATAYTTTCAGTTATAAGCAATTATAACCCTTGGCATGCCTCCCACTATCAATGGGCATGCCTCAAGTTCCCCAAAGATAATCAAGGGCTCTTCCCTAATAAACCAATTGGATAAGTGAGGGAATTGAGGGGAAGGAGGGAGGGAAGGTGGTTACACCCAAAATCACCACAAATTGGTACTATGCTTAGTTATTAATATAAGGCTAGTCAAATTTTCAAATGAGACATTTGCCAATACAATAGATGTTTTTTGAGGCCTCCGTAAGATCGTTTCAGGGTTGCTTCCAAGCTATTTATGGGGTGTTCTCTTTCTATGCCCCTACTTTGTGAACCATCTATTGCTAGTCAGAATATTTAAATTAAAAAATTAAAAATTGATATTTTCCGAAAATTTTTAAAAATACTAAAAATACAAATTTTTTTTTTTAAAATTCCCATAAAACTATTATAAAATTATTTTAAAATTAAATTAATTAATATTATTTGATGTGGCAGTCTGTTAACCATGTCAAAATTGCTTACATGGCATGGTTCTCAAAGTTCCCACACAAGTTCTTGCAAAAGTGTCCACAAAGTTTTCACAATCCAAGCACTTAAAGTCTTCTAAAGGCCTCAAAAAACATCTAATGTATTAGAAAAAATTTGAGTCAAGGGATGTTTCCCTTGCTGTCCGGGAACTATAAACCTACCACTGTTGCCCTAAATTTTTTTTTTTCAAAATTTTCAAAAAATATTAAAAAAGCAAAAATTGATTAAAATAAATTTAGAAAAAATATTTATTGAATATTAATTAAATAATTAATATTATCTGACGTGGCACGATCTTGACTACGTCAAATGATAATGCAATGAGTTCACACATTACAAGAATTCTAGGGAACTTGCGGGCTTACCTTGGCCTCAAATTTTTTCTAATGCACCTCAAACAAGGAGGGTTGGTGTTGTATCATGTGGAAGCTAGAGTGTACATTTTTGATGATATCAATAAGTAATTAGCCTARAGTCAATGAGCCTATTGTAGACACAAATGGAAGCAAGCTCATTGTGAACAAAATTGTAATGGTTTGTGGTGTACATTCAATTTCTACAATGCACACCACTAATATAATTTTGGCAGCTATGGGCTTGCTCTCAATTTGCCCACAATGGACTCACTTACCGTATATAAATGTCGAGCTAGCATGCTTTTGCAGTTGACCTCAAATTTGGATCTACTTGGAAGGGGCAATCATGGCTTCTCTTGTTCATGTGTAGAGGATTCTAGCAAATAAACAACTTCACTTTCTAACTATTGAGATAGTTGAAACACTTTCATGACCAAGTCTTTTATTGATTGTTGGATATTAAGCAAATGTGATTTTGTTTTGATTTGTTTGGAGATAAGCTTACTTACTTTTGAAGTAATCTTCTAGATCTAATGTTTGCATACGTAATATAGTTCCTATGTCTCAATCAGATTTCTGCCCTTATTTTTGCCCTTGCTTATTTGAATGAGGAAGACACTAGTAGAAAATTCAGTTTTTCTGTTGATTTGGTCGCGTTGATCCGGACACTTTTCAATAGAAATCTGTTGATTTCAACAAATTTCTATTGAAAAGTGACCGGATCAACGCGACCAAATCAAGAGAAAAACTGAATTTTCTACTAGTGAGATCAAACAAAACATAGCATGAAACACAAAACTCAAGTTGAAAGAACTCATATTGGATTTCATGCTCTCTTCTTTTCAATCTTCCTTGTGAACCCACAAAAAATTAGGAAAGACCTCAATACCTTTGGAGGGCTTTGAAATTGAGAGTTCATTGAGTTTGCAAGTTTGCAACTAATCTAATGCAATATATTYAGTCAATGTGTTTCTCATTCAACTTTCAAAGTTGGATGATATCATGATCAAGGGTCATTGCAAGAAAGACTCACCTCAAAACATAGCGTTTTGCACAGTAACTAATACCTATGAAATACAGCAAGTTATTGTGTTGTATCACGATATTTGTAAAAAAATTATTTTGTCAGGGCCATTGCTTAACATGCCAATACTTAACCCTGGAACAAAGACTTCCAAAAATCTCTGCGTATCAAAACTTACAATGGATATAACACCAATTTAAGTTTAAAATAGGATACATGGCAAGCAAGAAATTATTTAATTTTGATAAGCTTGCCTGAATTTGAGCAATCGCATGAAGTGCTAGTGTCGACTTGTCACTGCCTTCATGACCATAAATCTGGTGGCACAGTTCAAAAATAAAACTCTATTTACTTAGCCAGAAGAGTTTGAGAGGATGGTGAAGCAYATCACACCTGAAGACGTGTAGAATATGAAAAAACAGACTACCTCTGCTTGCAGTAGACACAATGACAATGAGAGACAACAGACAGGCTCCACAATGAGCTTTCTGGGTAAACCTCCASGTAGCGCCAGGTCCTAAGTGAGGCAAACCACTTGGGTATGTCCCTCTGTAACACAAGTACCCGGCTCACTTAATAAACCTCATTGACACGAGGTGCATCCATCGAAGCCATTCCAAACATTATTCACAAATAATTAATTCCATAAAGTGTAAGAACCGTAGAAAACTAACCAACAACAAAAAGTAAGATTTTAAAAGTCTATTTCCCAGCAACTACTAACTCCTAACACGAACTTCCACATTGAACTGAAGRAAGTCACATCGCATGAAAGAAGAGCCAAAACTCACACAAGAGCACCACCAGCATTGCCAAGCCGGCCTGGTCACACTACCTTTACCAAATGAGCCATTGATGTCATTCATTGCCAATTCCAATGCCTATATCTGCCAGCCAGTAGAGAATAAATCGCAGGTTCACAGGACCGCAGGACAATGGAGAATTGGAGACATCAAAGAGGCTACTTAATCTCCCGCTTATTAATCTACCGAAATTCAGCTCGGAACTGGACATGACCACCAGATATTTTCGTTGTACATTAAAATCCGGGGAGGCTTATTCTGCGATTTTAGAGGCGAATTCCCCGGCAGAATTCGATCGATGATTCAACAGGCCAATTTCGTAAGAGAGCAGGCCCTACAAGGCCAATTATGCCCTGGCTCGCCCTTCGAGCTCGCCTAGGCACGCTTGCCAGGGCATAATCGTCCGTGCAGGGCCTGTTCTCTATTACGGACATGCTGAGATCAGACACCAGGGAATAAAAAGAGCAAAGAAAAGAACTTGCATACACGCACCCAAATTCAATTGCAAACCATTTCTCAGCATAACATTCAGTAGTCTTCAGCCAACCTGCCTTTTCCTTTCTTCAACATCATCCATCCAAATCTGGAGGGCCAAACTTGAATGCATGGTAAAGTGACACCACTAAACACATACCATGCTTTAGAAAATGTTGATGTAGCCACTTATCAACTACTTTTTGGTGCCAGAGAACTACTTGCAAAACAAACTAAATTACTAATGGCCCTCCATTAGTGTGCATTAGTTTCAACCCAATTCCTTTCTCGCTGACATTCTAACAAATTTGACATGTGGCCTCATAGCTATTGATATGGTGTGGAATATTCCACACCATCTCGTGAGGGGAAGGCAGTTAGTAGTGCTGCTACTGAATGTTATGGGACTCTCGAAAACCGAAAATTAAGTTAATCGTGCACTGCTCTGGGCATTTCGAGCAACTCATACTCTAGCACCTAGAATTAGGGTTTCACAACTTCGACAAGAAATCGTCGGCCATAGTCAGCACAGGTGCATGTCTGCGTGCAATGCCGAACAACAAGAGCCAGTTTGTTTATTGCAAAACAAGAGCCAGTTAGGGCATTCTCAACGAACCCCAAATTTGCCTAGCCAAATATAACTTTACCTTTTCACTGATGTGTAATTAGAACTTGAATTTCTATCATTCGAAGGTTGGCACATTCAAATCTACTATGAATAGGTACAAGAAAACTCAAATTTCAACACATTGGACAATGAAAATAAATTGTTTCAAAAGCTAGTTTTGTTAAAACTATTCATAGTAGATTTGAATGTGCTCACCTTCCAATGATAGAAATTTCGAGTTCTAATTACAAAGCAGTGAAAAGATAAAGTTATATTTGGTGGATTGTATACCGTTCCTATTGTGAACATCCTTTAATAATTGCAAGCACTAATTAACTACAAGTTAATTGGGCCATTTTGCAAATTGTGGATTGGTTGGGAACTTGGAGAGGGACTTGCAAGGGGTATAAATATCAGGTGGATGGAGGCCTACTTCTAGGAGCAAAATCACTTTTGAAGAGGTTCTGAAGAAGGGGAAAGTGAGGCTCTCCTTTCCCTTCTTCAAGAGCTTCTTCCTCTACATTGCCCCTCCCAAACGGGACAAACTATCATCCAAATGCATGGCCCCCAAAGAAGGCCTTGCATCCCATCGTCCATTTAATCAATTCATTGAAGTAGAGCCCTTGTTTGCCTTAGGGAAGGGTGATTGCAAGAAACACTTAAAGCCATTTGTCACACCCTAATTTCTGATTTTGTTTTTGGCCATAACTTTTGTGTTTTAGCTCCAAATGACTCAAAATTTACAGAGAAGCTACTCATAACCATTTTATACCTTTCCTCATTTTTGAGTATTTTTCAAAAATAATTTACTATTTTTAAACAGCCCCAAAAATTTCTCACAATGGACGATTTAGGGTTTTTTTGCACCATTTATCCCCCTAAAAAATGAATTTTGAGATGAGATTTGGAGAGAATGGTTTCTTAGTAGCCTTATAGCTACTGTCCAAAGGAATTTAAAAAATTCAAATTTTAATGTGGTGTAGAAGTCCAAACTGGTATTTTCTTCACCGGATTTCTATGTGAATTCTATGTCTAAGACTCCGGTGAAGAAAATACCACTTGGAGATTTTAATTTGCATAAAATAGGATTTTTTTTTTTAAACTAAAAATACTCCATTCAAAAAGACTTTTTGCTGATGGGATTTGACCAAAAAAATCACCAAAATCATTTTTCATACTTTTGGAAAAAAATGCAGAAAAAAGCTCTTTTGTGGACTTCTACACCACATTAAAATTTGAATTTTTTAAATTCCTTTAGACAGTAGCTGTAAGGTTACTAAGAGACCATTTTCTCCAAATCTCGGCTAAAATTCGTTTTTTAGGGGGATAAATGGTGCAAAAAAACCCTAAATCATCCATTGTGAGAAATTTTGGGGCTGTTTAAAAATAGTAAATTATTTTTGAAAAATCCTCAAAAATGAGGAAAGGTATAAAATGGTTATGGGTATCTTCCATGTAAATTTTGATTCATTTGGAGCTAAGATAGAAAAATTATGGTCAAAACAAAAATAAAAAACTAAGGTGTGACAAAATGCAACAAATAGTACAAGTGTTTCTTGCAATCACCAGGAACTTGAGACGTTCTCCATTGATCATGGAATTACATAATGGGGCTTATAATTGGAAACATCAAATTGTATTTTGATAGGACATTTGACTATTTAGCCTTGGAATTTGTCCTTAGAAGGATAAAGTTCCTATTTGAAGTATTATATAGTTCAGTCAATGGGACTAAATAAATTTTCATCTATCTAGAATAAATCTTGATCAATTGATTTGAATATAATAATGCATTTGTAGAAATCTAAATTGCAAAGCAAACTATATATTGATGTACAAATTGTATTCTTCATATAAACACGTGATCTAATGTGAAAGAAACATAATTCAAATAAAACTACAAAAGAAATGTAAGTAGAATGTTGCATATGAGTAGGAATGGGATTCCATTGACTTAAACTTTCATCTTCATCTTGAAAGATTGCAATGTATTGCAACTCATGTGATACCGGTTAAGTAATGGATTTCTTTACTCACTCTAGTTATTTGGAGGACATCACACATAGAAGATATGCATGTTGAAGCTATTCAATAAATTTAGTTTGTTTTTAAGTACAAGAACAAATTAAATAAAACTCCATAAATGAGGTTTACTTTCAATAGTATCAATTGCGAGTAAAGTGACTACATTAATCCTTAAACAATGTCGAGGCCATTTCTAGTCGATGAATGAGAGAGCATCTTCATGTGTAGAATAGAAGTGCAACTATTCATTCTCAGATTTAGGAGTAGAAAGGGAAGATCTTCTACAATAGTTTGACTTCCAATGAATGCCTTTGGATTTTCTTAGACCATTGATTCCCAATGACATCAAAAATTGATGATTTCCATGGTCACAAACCCATCATTTAAGGGTTAAACCTTAAAAATGGATTAAATCACATTTGAGCAACATGTGACTAATGTAACTAATCGCTATGAAAGGGATAGTATGATGAGTCCAATGTCAAGTTCCGTTACGAGTTCTACATGATGAACAAAGCAATTTAAGAAAAGTTTCACAAGTACAAGGGTATTGTAAGCAATTGCTACTCCTCCAAGCATTTTCACGTATTCACATTTGATTTTGAAGTAGGGATATTTTCCTAGATGACAGAATTGGTTCATGAGTGGTGTCATGAGAGCCAGGTTCACTTATTAATCCTCGTAGATGCAAAGCTGTCGATGCAGTATGGTACACACTACACAATACGTATGGAATTGCCAGAATTCTGGGTTCAATACCAAAAGCTAAAATCGGCAGTGTCTTCTGGAATT